>JAVKPL010007138.1:0-286933 GCA_032173675.1 Gastrolobium villosum | reverse complement strand
TGGAGTTTGCCGACGAAATCCCAAAAGAGTTGGGCAACCAGAGTGGCTGAATAAGAGGCAGGTAGAGCCACAAAGCGAGCAGCCTTAGAAAACCTATCCACCACCACCAGGATCGCTGTATGACCCCCAGATCTTGGTAAGTGCGTAATAAAGTCCATGCTTAAGTGTGCCCAAATAGATTCCGGAATCTGTAATGGTGTAACAACCCAAGAGGAGGGTGATTAGATGATTTCAATTTCTGACATATTTCACAATTTTTAATATACTCTTTTACATCCTTGCATATTCCTTTCCAGGTGAAATTCCGTTGGATGCGATGTAGGCATGCCTGGACCCCGGAGTGTCCCCCCTGAACGGAAGTGTGATAATCATAGAGGATGTGGCTCAACAACTTTGACTCAGCTGGGATGAAAATGCGACCCCGATGGAATAGTATCCTATTGCGCAGACGCCAGTCAGCCATACAGTTAGGGTTACTCTGTAATTGCTGTAAAACTTGTGTAGAGTAGGCATCTGATTTGTATTCGGATTGTAATTGACTGGTATAACTAAGAACTGGGCCCGAGATGGCCATGAGGTGGGATGACTGGTCCGCGGTACCCCCTAAATGCAGTCGAGAGAGACTGTCGGCCACTGTGTTGGTCTTACCGGACTTATACTCTATGGTATAAGTGAACCCCAACAATTTCGACAAAAATTGTTGCTGTTCTGGGGTTTGAATGACCTGTTGCATCAGGTTGTGCAAACTTTTATGATCTGTTTGTATAGTAAATGGTGACCCTAACAGATACTGGCGCCATTTACTAACAGCAGAGGTAATAGCAAACATCTCACGTACGTAAACCGATTGACGTTGCATAGCAGGAGATAGCTTACGGCTAAAAAACGCGAATGGGTTTCTCCTTTTGTAAAAGAACCGCACCAATACCCACTCCCGAAGCATCCGTTTCCACAACAAACGGTTCATTGAAATTGGGTAAAGCTAAAATAGGAGCTGAAACCAGTAGAGATTTCAATGCTTCAAAAGCTTGTCGTGCTTGCTCAGACCAGTTGAACCCAGACTTAGACAACAAATCAGTAAGTGGGGCTGCCACTATAGCATACTTGTGAATAAATTTTCTGTAATAACCAGAAAGGCCTAGAAAAGCACGTACCTGGGTAACAGATATTGGGCATGGCCAATTCAAAACAGCCATAATTTTATCAGGATCAGGAGATACACCGTGTCCAGATATAATATGACCCAAATAAGGAATTTGCAATTGAGCAAAAGCACACTTCTCTTTCTTTGCAAACAAGGAATGAGAGCGCATCATGTCAAACACAGCCTTGAGATGAGTTACATGGTGCTCTGGTATGGTACTGTATATAAGTATATCATCAAAGAAAATAACAACAAATTTCCTCAAAATATCAGCAAAAACAGTGTTCATAGTAGATTGAAATGTGGAAGGGGCATTGGAAAGACCGAAAGGCATCACCACAAACTCAAAATGCCCATGATGCGTTCGAAACGCGGTCTTGTGAATATCGGCAGGATTCATCTTGACCTGATGATACCCTGACCGTAAATCCAATTTAGAGAAAATAGTAGCCCTATGAAGTTCATCGAGTAACTCATCAATAGTTGGAATAGGAAATTTATCTTGGACAGTAATAGCATTTAGGGCTCGATAATCCACACAAAACCTCCAAGTACCATCTTTTTTTTTGACCAAAAGAACAGGGGAATTAAAGGCCGAATGGCTAGGTTGAATGATTCCCTGATGTAACATATCATTCACCAATTTCTCAATCTCATTTTTCTGGTAATGGGGGTAACGATAGGGTCGAACCTGAACTGGTTTCGAATTGGGCTGCAAAGAATGTGATGGTTATATGCCCTATCCGGTGGTAATGAGGAAGGCTCTGCAAATAAGTCATTAAAACTGTGCAACAAGTCCCTTAACTCTGGACTAGCTACAGCAGATGGCTGGGTATCTGGAATGGGGAGGGTGGTATTGGTAAAACACATAAGGTAAGAGGAAACTGAATCCGTTAACACCAACTTGTGTAATTGGGCAGGGGTTACTTGGCTGGAAGCAATGGCACCCACCCCGTGTAATTGCACCTGTGAACCCTGGTGGACAAAAGACATGGTGAGAGCCGCATAATCAGTGACAATAGGGCCCAAAGTAGACAACCATTGGACCCCCAAAACCAAGTCAGCTCCCTTTAATTCAATGACAAACAAATCCACAGTAAACAACGTAGATTGTATATTCACGGCAACATTGTGGCACATAGCCGAACAAATGAGTGCATCCACATTGCCCACCTGGACTTTAAACAGCTGAATAACATGCAATGTTAAATGCAAGTGTGAAGCCATCCGTAAGGTGACAAAATTATGGGTACTGCCTCCATCAATCAAAATTTGGACAGGCTGACCAATAATTGTACCTTGCATTCGGAATGAATTGGCAGAACGATGTCCAAATAATGCATCGAAACTAATTTCGTGAGAATGTCCGGACTAGCAATGTCCACCGGCTCCTCAACCACCGGCTCTGGAAGCTGAACAAGATGGTTATCAGGAGGTTCCTCTTCGGTACCTTCCAAGTATAAAAGAGTTGCACGCCCTTTACACTTGTGACCAGGCACGAATCGTTCATCACAATTGAAACAAAGATTCTTCTCTCTACGTGCCTGCATTTCAGCCGGGGTTAGGCGACGAATCGGGATAGACGGTAAGGCTAGAGGGTTCTTTGGAATATTGGAGCTGGGAATTACAGACAGCGGTTGTGCTGCTATAGGTGGCAACTGGTGCGAACGGTTTGGCCAAGGTTTGGTGAGTTTGGTATCTACAAATTGTTCTTCATAAACTTTGGCAAAAGCAGAAGCAGCGGTAACATCTATGGGATGATGCACCAAAACTGCACTGCGAATGTGGGGTTTCAAGCCAGAGATGAACAGGCTCTTACGAGCTATAGGGGTAAGGTCAGGGACTCGTCTAGCGAGTAACTCAAACGTGGATTGGAATTCAAGGACAGATCTGGTTTGTTGTAGTTTAGCCAAGGAACCAAAGGGATCCTCAAATTCAGAAGGGCCAAAGCGTTGTTGTAACGCTGTGACAAAATAACGCCAATCAGGAAATTGGCCATTGCTGAACAGTGCTTCGAACCAACAAGAAGCAGGTAGATCCAAGTTAAACGAAACTAGATCTAGACGATCATGATCAGCAGCATGATGAAAATGAAAGTATCGATCCATAGCAAATAGCCAAGGGCCTGGGTCGCCCGATCCAAAACGTGGAAAATCGATTTTCATGGAACGTGGGGGTGGTTGGTTGCGGCTAGGAGAAGCACCCAGAACGCCAACTTGAGCAGTGGAGCTCAAAGTGGTGATCTGATGTTGTAGTGTCTGTAGCAACGCAAAAACTTCTTGGATCTGGTGATTCATAGTTTCGAATCGTTGATTCTGGTCATCAAAACGAAGATTCTGGGAATTTTCAAATGTCTCCAAACGAAGGTCAATCGTACGTTCCATAGTTGCGAATTGTTGATCATGGTTGTGGATCTGGTTAGCAAGGTCACGGAATCTGGTATTTTCAGCCATCATGCGAAATAACAATGAAAGCACCAATGTTATGTGCGGTATTTCAGGTTGAGGGTAGAATTAGGGAGAGATAGGAAATTGAGATAAGAGAGAGAAAGATAAGAGAGGGAAAGATATCTGTATTTTTCATATCCCTTTACTATTCATCCTTCCATACTTATAACAAACTAACAGAAAGCAATCACACTATCCATGCTTAATAAACCAACAAAAAGTAATAGCAATAACAGAAAGGTAATAACAAACTTTGGTACAATGACCATAATATCCCTATAACCATAACAACTTTTGGGCTCCCTCTTCTTTTTAACCCATCACATAATCTATCAAATAAGTGGGCTGGGTCTTCTTTCTTTTATCCATCACTGTGCTGCTTGTTGGGCTCATTGGGCTCCGCTGGCCCATTACAAAGAATCAATGAAAAATAATAAGTGGTGTCATTTGGCATAAAAGAGCCTAGAGGGAAAGATTTAGCAAACGATGCGTAAAAGACGTAAAACGGTGAAACGACGATTGAATTAGCCTTTTGGCAACCTATGGAAGTGTAATAAAATAAGAAAGAAAATTTAGAAAAATAAATCCCTAAATAACACTTAAGTGGCCGAACCTCCGAGGGAGGAATGGGTGGATTTTGTAGTTTTTAGCGTTTTATGGAATTTGACGTATACTGATGGTTGTATATGTTTGCATAGGTTGTCGTACGTTGACTTGAACCCTGAACAGTAAATCAGTAGATTACCCTTGGTCCTGTACCAAGTGGATTGAGGTAAGTTATTGAACCAATGCATGTTAATTGTAAATTGCATGTATTGTGTGAGTTGTAAGTGATTGGGAATGTCCTATGTGTAGGCATTCAGTGGTGTACCATGTGTGAAGAGTAAGCTGCAGCGGAGCTTAGTGGAAAAAATATAAGGTAACCTCTTGGTACTGGGGCTTGTTCCCTTTTTGTGTTCCACCACACCCGTTGAGGGTGATGGTAGGAAGTGTGTATGAATAGTGTAGAACTGCATAAGCATGCATATTGCATTTATGAGGGTACTTATGTACCAGATCTCTGACCAATAGATAGTTAGCCTTCGGGCAAGTTACAGACTTCCACTGGATAGGTTTCCAAGAGGGATTTCTAGTTGACCCAGGGTCGTGGTATGTAATCCGGATAGGAGCACACTAGGAAGTCTTGGGTGTATGTGGATGGGAGGGGTACCTTGGTTGTGGTTCTAGGAACACACCTTGGATGATACCCGTAGGCTTATATGCCGAGGACGTTGTGTGGTATGGTAGCTACCAGCCCGCTTCGTCGTAGTTTGTATTCTTATATTCCCCTTTTTCTCTAAATCTCTTGTTTTATCCCATTTTAAAGTAATGTTGCTTTACAGTATTTATATGCATCGAAGTGAACCATTGGGCGGAGTTTTCTCCAGAACCTCTGGGTTACTGAGATATATTCGTTTATCTCACCCCGTCTCGGGGACTTTATTTCAGGAGGTAGCAGTTACACAGGAGTGGCGGGCAAGAGGCCCATAGGATGAGTCATGGAGCATCATCATAGTAGTTTATATTTTAAAGTTCATGTTAAAGTTATAAATCAAAGTATGAGTTTGTAAGTTTAATTTAAAGTTTGAAGTTTTAAGTTGTAACATGCAAGTTAAATGTTGTAATTATACAAAGGATGCATGATGTATTATGATGGTAGGGCTTTAGGCCTATTTTAAGTTTATGATTATTTGTATGATGAAAATATGCATGAAATTGAAGTTGGTGATTGAAACCATTTAAGGATTTAATGTAACTTATATTGTAATAAATATGAACTGAGTTGGGTTGTAAGAGCCCCAAGGCATTGCTGGTCCTTGTGTGTG
Organism: Gastrolobium villosum; assembly: GCA_032173675.1. Taxonomy (NCBI): domain Eukaryota; kingdom Viridiplantae; phylum Streptophyta; class Magnoliopsida; order Fabales; family Fabaceae; genus Gastrolobium; species Gastrolobium villosum. The sequence goes on along the minus strand of JAVKPL010007138.1, from coordinate 281,477 downwards.
CCACCCAATGATTTATAATGAGTTTTAGGTACATTTGAGGTCACATAACTACTAGTGCAAATTGGGGATTTTTGCAAAAACAAAGGAAACTATGGCGAAATTTCTGTAGAATTGGCAGATTTTGAGTGAACTTCGGGAGAGCATATCTCCCTCCATAGAGGTCCGATAGGGACGTGCCATACGCCATTTTGAAGCTTGTGATGTCCCCTACATTGTATCAAAATATTGGAATTTTTGGAGAGGTACGAAGCTCTTTACAGGCCAGGGAAGTTGCTGTCCTGTTTTGGCCCTGCACTTGGAGGCAGTTTTGGGTCATTTTGGGAAATTTATTCCCGCTTCGTTTCTTAGTCAAATTAAGTGTATGATATATCAAATCGAAAATTGAGGTGTCTAGTTTATGGTATAAAAATTTGAGAGCTAATGGATGAATGCTTTAGGTGCAGAAATTCAAGGAGTGGAGGACGTTTGGAGCTGTTTCGGGGTTGGTTGGCAATTTTGCTTGCCCATCTTCAAACGGCGATAACTGGAGCAAACGAGCTCGGAACCAAGCATGTGATAGCTTTCTGAAAAGGTAATTAAGTAATAAAAAAAGATAGCAAGGTATGTGGGACTGAATTTTTACTATGCGTCCGCAGTAATTTAGAGACCGAACCCTGTTCGGATGTGTAGAAAACGCAAATGTGTGAAATTGGCTAAGTGAGTTAATTATAATTAAAGTAAACTATTAAAATAGTATAAATAAGTATTCCGCAAGAGTTTACAGTTACGGTCACAGCTTTTAATTATTACGCTTTTTATGTTTTCAACTACTCGCATAATAATCGGAAAAAGTTTATTCGCATTTTTATAAATGAATTGTTGTGATTGTAACTGCGCTTAATATCATAATTAATGTTAACAATACCGGTGTACAACGGGCAGTTACATTATATGAGCTTACCTAAATTCCACATTCTTTGGCTTGGGGTTGTTTTACAAAAACAAGCATGAGAGGCAAGACTGATGATTGCTAGTGGTGTTTTGATTTCGTCCAAGAAAAAAATGAATCTTCTGGGATATTAAGGAGTAATTAATGAAAAGTCAACTTACCTGACAACTTACTGCCTTGTCTCTTTTTGTTGCAAATTATCTCACAACTCCGCCTTCACTTCATTTAAACCAGTGTCCTCCAATGATTTGTTTTTTACTCGTCAGGTGGCTCTGGGTTTACAGCATTGCACACGTATTAGAACAATAAAAATCAGAATTATAGCATTGCACCAATAGTCTCTGGGTTTACAGCAACAGGTGGCTCATACATGTGTTGACTTCGGAATGAATGAAAAAGGGTGGATGCTATAGTAGATCTTTTGGGATCCAACAAAGAAATACACACTGAAAGTGAGTTCACAAGGCTAGAATTTGATTGTGAATCTTCCAATGCATGACCCAAAAAAAGGGACAACATAACTGCATATTAAAAAATAGGGAAAAGTTCTTCAATTCCCTTGTGGTTTTTTTCTATCACATATGCCTCTGTGCTTTGTAAAAAATAAGAAACCATAGGGGCATATGTGATAAAAAAACATACCCTTTTACAAACCACAAGGGCATATGTGATAAGAAAAAAATCACAGGAGTATAAGTGATTCTGAAGTAAATCACAGGGGCATTGGTGAACTTTTCCCTAAAAAATAATAATGATTATTTCACAGGTACATATTTGCAGAAGAAACCATTAAGCCTTGTGATACAAACCTTGTTGTGTTCACATATTTATGCAAACCATTAACCCTTGTGATACAAACCATTATCCTTAATGTGTTCACATATTTATAGATTGAAAGAATCATGTTATTTTGAGATCAAAGCTTGAACTTCCCCTACATGTTGTTATAAAATTCTTTTTAAGATAATTTTTATCATTTCTAAATTTAATATAATTGTTTTCAAGATGCAATGGTTGGCTGAGAGCAACCTGCTTGATATGATTGTTGATAAATTGAGTCCATATGTAAGTGAAGCATCATTTGGTTTTATTTTCCTTTTGCCAGAATTTTGCTTATTATCTGTAAGCCTTCCTGACATGTTAAATGATCTTACCTAAAGTCCACATTCTTTGGCTTGGGGTTGTTCTACAAAAACAAGCTTGAGAGGCAAGACTGATGATTGCTAGTGGTGTTTTGATTTCATCCAAGAAAAAAATGAATCTTCTCGGACATTAGGGAGTAATTAATGAAAAGTCAACTTACCTGACAACTTACTGCCTTGTCTCTTTTTGTTGCAAATTATCTGACAACTCCGCCTTCACTTCATTTAAACCAGTGTCCTCCAATGATTTGTTTTTTACTCGTCAGGTGGCTCTGGGTTTACAGCATTGCACACATATTAGAACAATGAAAATCAGAATTATAGCATTGCACCAATATTCTCTGGGTTTACAGCAACAGGTGGCTCATACATGTGTTGACTTCGGAATGAATGAAAAAGGGTGGATGCTATAGTATATCTTTTGGGATCCAACAAAGAAATACACACTGAAAGTGAGTTCACAAAGCTAGAATTTGATTGTGAATCTTCCAATGCATGACCCCAAAAAAGGACAACATAACTGTATATTAAAAAATAGGGAAAATTTCATCAATTCCCTTGTGGTTTTCTTTCTATCACATATGCCCCTGTGCTTTGTAAAAAATAAGAAACCATAGGGGCATATGTAATAAAAAAAATACCCTTTTACAAACCACAGGGGCATATGTGATAACTCATATTTTATTGCACTTATTTGTTACTCTTGATTAGTATTTTTAGGATTTATTTGAATAAAATAATGATGTTTTGAGTTAATTTACATTTTTTAGTGTTTTATTGGGTTTAATTTATTTTCGTCAGAATTTTTCAGCTTTACGTCACTTTTGTATTTTGGCCATATCTCGGTCCACAGTTGTCAGATTGACTCCGTTCTTATTGTTTTTTTTAGATACCTCAGAGGGCTACAATTCTTATAAAGAGCTCGAAGCCCAATTCGGACTGGAATCTGGTCGATTTCTGACGCCAAGAAGAACATGTTTTGCTAAAGTTTTAGACTTGTAATTAATTTTTATTTTATTATTTTATTTTGCATTTTAGACGAATGGCCAGGCCGATCTGAATTGAGCCCAGCCCAAATTGGTTTTTGAATCCTAGGGGCATATGTAGGAAAGGAGGGGAAACATTTTGGAGGATGTAATTTTCAGAATTGTGGATCAAAGCATTTTCTCTGAAGTGTTCTTCGCGTTCTTCGCGTTCTTCTTCTTATTCATTTTCTTTTATGCAATTTAATTTGTAATCATGTTTATCCTAGCCATGCTAGGCTAAACCCCTTTTAATCAACCTAAGGGGAAGGGATTCCACGGATCTATCTAGAGAATATGAGATCAATCTCTAACCAGATTCGTTTCTTTACCCTAACTCATTTCAATATCGTGTGATTGTGGATATTCGACCTGAGGTTCGCGATTGCGATTATGGGTGAAGAATGATCATTAGATTTGATGATCCGATTAACCTCAATTGGAAATAAGAATTCTGATTCAATTGAGATTAATCGTGAATTTGGTAATTTTTATAATTCTATAATCAGTTTCGTTTCTTTACCTTAACTCAGATCGATATCGTGCGATTGTGGATATTCGATCTGAGGTTCGCGATTGCGATTATGGGTGAAGAATGATCATCAGATTTGATGATCTGATTAACCTCAATTGGAAATAAGGATTCTGATTCAATTGAGATTAATCGTGAATTTGGTAATTTTTATAATTCTCTAACCAGATTTGTTTCTTTTCCTAACTCAGATCGATATCGTGCGATTGTGGATATTCGATCTGAGGTTCGCGATCGCGATTATGGAAAAGGAATAATCATCAGATTTGATTATCCGAATGTTCTCAATTGAAAATAAGGATTCTGATTCAATTGAGATCAATCGTGAATTTGGGAATTTTTATCCAAGGAAGGACATCCACAGAACCATAACCTTAGGTTGGTTAATGTTTAATTACGAAATTTTAATTCCGATTTTATATTCTGCCTTTTAAATTATTCAACAAGAATCAAAATCCCCCCCTTTTTATTTTCTGCGATCATAAGCGATTTTCACCCAAACAATTTCCTTGAGAGACGAATTAACTTTACAACAAATTTCTGAACCCTAAATAATTTTTTTTTCCCGAGCTGGGCATATGTGATCAGAAAAAAACCACGGGAGTATAAGTGATTCTTAAGTAAACCACAGAGGAATTGGTGAACTTTTCCCTAAAAAATAATAGTGATTATTTCACAGGTACATATTTGAAGAAGAAACCATTAAGCCTTGTGATACAAACCTTGCTGTGTTCATATATTTATGCAAACCATTAAGCCTTGTGATACAAACCATTATCCTTACTCTGTTCACATATTTATAGATTGAAAGAATCATGCTATTTTGAGATCAAAGCTTGAACTTCCCCTACAGGTTGTTATAAAATTCTTGTTAAGATAATTTTTATCTTTTCTAAATTTAATGTAATTGTTTTCAAGATGCAATGGTTGGCTAAGAGCAACTTGCTTGATATGATTGTTGATAAATTGAGTCCATCTGTAAGTGAAGCATCATATGGTTTTATTTTCCTTTTGCCAGAATTTTGCTCATTAACTGTAAGCCTTCCGGACATGTTAAATGAGCTTACCTAAAGTCCACATTCTTTGGCTTGGGGTTGTTCTACAAAAACAAGCTTGAGAGGGAAGACTAATGATTGCTACTGGTGTTTTGATTTCGTCCAAGAAAAAAATGAATCTTCTGGGACATTAAGGAGTAATTAATGAAAAGTCAACTTACCTGACAACTTACTGCCTTGTCTCTTTTTGTTGCAAATTATCTGACAACTCCCCCTTCACTTCATTTAAACCAGTGTCCTCCAATGATTTGTTTTTTACTCGTCAGAAGGCTCTGGGTTTACAGCATTGCACACGTATTAGACCAATAAAAATCAGAATTATAGCATTGCACCAATAGTCTCTGGGTTTACAGCAACAGGTGGCTCATACAGTGTTGACTTCGGAATGAATGAAAAAGGGTGGATGCTATAGTATATCTTTTGGGATCCAACAAAGAAATACACACTGAAAGTGAGTTCACAAGGCTAGAATTTGATTGTGAATCTTCCAATGCATGACCCAAAAAAATGGACAACATAACTGCATATTAAAAAATAGGGAAAAGTTCATCAATTCCCCTGTGCTTTTTTTTCTATCACATATGCCCCTGTGCTTTGTAAAAAATAAGAAACCACAGGGGCATATGTGATAAAAAAATACCCTTTTACAAACCACAGGGGCATATGTGATAAGAAAAAAACCACAGGAGTATAAGTGATTCGGAAGTAAACCACAGAGGCATTGGTGAACTTTTCCCTAAAAAATAATAATGATTATTTCACAGGTACATATTTGAAGAAGAAACCATTAAGCCTTGTGATACAAACCTTGCTGTGTTCACATATTTATGCAAACCATTAAGCCTTTTGATACAAACCATTATCCTTACTGTGTTCACATATTTATAGATTGAAAGAATCATGCTATTTTGAGATCAAAGCTTGAACTTCCCCTACAGGTTGTTATAAAATTCTTGTTAAGATAATTTTTATCTTTTCTTAATTTAATATAATTTTTTCAAGATGCAATGGTTAGCTGAGAGAAACCTGCTTGATATGATTGTTGATAAATTGAGTCCATCTGTAAGTGAAGCATTATCTGGTTTTATTTTCCTTTTGCCAGAATTTTGCTCGTTAGCTGTAAGCTTTCCGGACATGTTAAATGAGCTTTCCTAAAGTCCACATTCTTTGGCTTGGGGTTGTTCTACAAAAACAAGCTTGAGAGGCAAGACTAATGATTGCTAGTGGTGTTTTGATTTCGTCCAAGAAAAAATGAATTTTCTGGGACATTAAGGAGTAATTAATGAAAAGTCAACTTACCTGACAACTTACTGCCTTGTCTATTTTTGTTGCAAATTATCTGACAACTCCCCCTTCACTTCATTTAAACCAGTTTCCTCTAATGATTTGTTTTTTTACTCGTCAAGTGGCTCTGGGTTTACAGCATTGCACACGTATTAGAACAATAAAAATCAGAATTATAGCATTGCACCAATAGTCTCTGGGTTTACAGTAATAGGTGGCTCATACATGTGTTGACTTCGGAATGAATTAAAAAGGGTGAATGCTATAGTAGATCTTTTGGGATCCAACAAAGAAATACACACTGAAAGCGAGTTCACAACGCTAGAATTTGATTGTGAATCTTCCAATGCATGACCCAAAAAAGGGATGACATAACCGCATATTAAAAAATATGGAAAAGTTCATCAATTCCCCTATGATTTTTTTTCTATCACATATGCCCCTGTGCTTTGTAAAAAATAAGAAACTACAGGGGCATATGTGATAAGAAAAAAACCACAGGGACATAAGTGATTCTGAAGTAAACCACATGGACATTGGTGAACTTTTCCCTAAAAAATAATCATGATTATTTCACAGGTACATATTTGAAGAAGAAACCATTAAGCCTTGTGATACAAACCTTGTTGTGTTCACATATTTATGCAAACCATTAAGCCTTGTGATACAAACCATTATCCTTACTGTGTTCTCATATTTATAGATTGAAAGAATCATGCTATTTTGAGATCAAAGCTTGAACTTCCCCTACAGGTTGTTATAAAATTCTTGTTAAGATAATTTTTATCTTTTCTAAATTTAATATAATTTTTTTCAAGATGCAATGGTTGGCTGAGAGCAACCTGCTTGATATGATTGTTGATAAATTGAGTCCATATGTAAGTGAAGCATCATCTGGTTTTATTTTCCTTTTCCAGAATTTTGCTTATTAGCTGTAAGCCTTCCGGACATGTTAAATGAGCTTACCTAAAGTCCACATTCTTTGGCTTGGGGTTGTTCTACAAAAACAAGCTTGAGAGGCATGATTGATGATTGCTAGTGGTGTTTTGATTTCATCCAAGAAAAAAATGAATCTTCTCGGACATTAAGGAGTAATTAATGAAAAGTCAACTTACCTGACAACTTACTGCCTTGTCTCTTTTTGTTGCAAATTATCTGACAACTCCCCCTTCACTTCATTTAAACCAGTGTCCTCTTGAAGTTCATGCCAATGCAGTTGAAACATTATGTACAATAACTCGAAGTGCCTCATCTACACTACCAATTAAACTTTCAAGCCCAAGGTTTGTATCAAGAGGCTTAATGGTTTCTTCTTCAAATATGTACTTGTGAAGTAATCATTATTATTTTTTAATATGCAATTATGTTGACCCTTTTTTGGGTCTTGCATCGGAAGATTCACAATCAAACTCTAGCCTTGTGAACTCGCTTTCAGTGTGTATTTCTAAGTCCGATCCCAAAAGATCTACTATAGCATCCACCCTTTTTCATTCATTCCGAAGTCAACACATATATGAGCCAGTTGTTGCTGTAAACCTAGAGACTATTTGTGCAATGCTATAATTCTGATTTTTATTGTTCTAATACTTGTGCAATGCTGTAAACCCAAAGCCACCTGACGTGCAAAAAAACAAATCATTACTTAGTTCCGTAGGGGGTGGGGCGGCACTTAAAAAATTATTTTATTAATGCCATGGGGGACAGTGGGCAGGACTGTGACCAAGAAATTTTTTTACAAAAGTGCCGCGAGATATGGGGGCGTCACTTAGATACGCTGGATATTCCTCGCGGCACTTAATGACCCCAAACGGTAATTTCTCCCGTTGAGATACCATTTTCGTACATTTAATTGCAAACAGTACCAAACTGGTCAAAGAGCCCCATTATTTGTTAAAATCCTAGTTGATTTTTTTTAAAAAAAAATCTATTTTTCTTTCGCATTTATTCTCTCTTATTTCACATAAATTGTAATAATTATACATTAATATTTTATCGATAAATGAATTGAGTCAACTAATATTTAACAGCATAAATAATTCTTATTTACCTAATGTAATATTAATCATAAATTGTAATATTAATTCTTATTTAACACCATAAATATTTGACTAATATAATAACATTAATCATTTAATGAATTTTTTTGGAATTTGGAAAATAATAATTGAATAAATTGAGTCAAAACATAATAATTCTCTTTTGTCGGATAATTGAATCAAAAACCATTCATTAAATTGTCATTATTAATAATGAATTTTATGTTTTTTGAATTTGTACATGTTATACTAGATTGCACCGGACAAATTATTTAGAGGTGCACACATGTTGGTCTCTTGTAGTTACAAGGAAGAATTGCTTCATTCCCAATAGGATAACTAATTGCACAAGTGCACACATTATAACAATCCTTACTATCAAGTTTTGATAAATAAGGAAAAAAGTGAGTTAGTGTGAAGATTAAAGACTGTTTAAGGAAATCTGATAGTTAAATCATGAAACTAACATGATTAGGAATACGAGGATACAATTCATGCCGAACAAGTAAATTAAGACCTAAATAATAGTATGAGTTATGTTGAGAGACATAGATGTCAGTTTTGTTAAAACAAGGTTATTTGGTAATTTGACAAATTATATCTGAACTAAATTCTATCAGACTAGTTAAATTGTTTAATAAATTTTAGGTACTTAAAGTGTGTTTAATTTAAATAGATGATGTGTAAAAAATTAAAAGAATTAAGTCAATGATTGATGAAATTAGAACCAATAAGAATTTAATTAAGTGTTAGTAAGTCAAAATAAGGTCTAAACTTAATTTGGATGACATAATCAAATTGTTTAGCAAATTCTATAGACTTAATATGGTCTTAGATTAGTCTAAATATGATTAGATAATTAATTAAAAATAAGTCATAGTTAACATAAAATCAACCAATAAGAATTCTTATATAGGTCAAAATTATAACAACCCATACCAATATATTGTGAAAATATAGAGTGATTATGAAGGTGATTAGTTAAATTAGTGATTAGTGAGTTAAGTAAATTCTTGAGTGGAATTAAGAGCATTAAATCATGTAAATGACCATATAATTATTATAAGGATATAATTCATGTCTAATAAGTCAATTAGGACCTAAATAGAAGTATGAGTTATGTTGAGAGACATAGATGTCAATTTGGTAAAGATATGATTATTTTGGTAATTTAACAGAGCTATGTTTGAACTAAATTCTGTCAGTCTAGTTAAATTATCCGGTAAATTTTATAAGATGTAAGTGTTCTTCAATTAAATAAACGATGTGTAGAAAAATTAAAAGAATTAATTCAAAAGTATGAATAAAACAACCAACAGGAATTTAATTAAAAATTATAAGTCAAAGTAAACTTAAACTTGTGAAATAAGCCTAATTCTTCGTCAAAGTCGGTTGTCTTCATTTCTTTCATTTATCCTACGCATGATTCCTTGTTTTGTATGTAAGTTGGTCAAAATTTCAAGTGTATGAAGTATAAAGTAAGAACTAATAAGAATTAAGTTGCTAAAAGTCTTTGAAAAGTCAAAAAAGGTGTGCACTTTGTGATATTTTTTTATGTATAGGTCGGTTTTGCTTTGCTTAGTTCCTATTTCTAGGCCATTTTCCTTGTGTTATATGTATGTATCATGAATTAAAAGTTAACATCAGAATTTTTGGACCAGTGATATTCATTTTGAGTGATTAAAGTCAAAAAGTTAAGAAAATTTGTATATTAATCCCTTTGAAGTGTATAGGTTGCTCAATTCTCGTCTTTCCTCTATTTTCACACAAACTCTTCTTCTTCTGGTTTCATGGCTGAAAGCTTCAAGAGAGAAATAGCTTGAGAGAACTTTATGATTTAATCATTATTTCATAAGAGTTTCAACATGAAAAAGATAGCTAGTGAGCTTGTGATCAAAAGCCCTTAAACTATACACCTTGAGAGTTTGTTTTGAGTGAGATATCTTCTCTTTAAGTCTTGATATAGCTGTTGTTTGTTAGCACTAAATTATTTATATAATTATTGTATTATTTTATATTTTTTTTAATCTTTTTGGGTTGACAATTACAAGCAAAATGGGTTGAAAGAACATGAAATATGGCCCAATTCAAAAAGGAAATAACCAAGCCCAAGTTAATTTATTTTTGCTAATAATTGTAATTATTCATATTTTTTAGGTATCTTTCTTTGAAAAAGCACGTGGATCAGTTTCATAAATGTGAACACATTTTAACCATTGGATGACAAGGAGATAGACGACTCTTAGCGTTTAGAATTTTTAGTTTTTAGTTCCTTTGTGGGTTGTAAAAAACATACAAAGTTTCAGATTTATTTTTTGAAGATTAGAGATTTAGAGTTTTTCATATTTTACGTTTTCAATTTTTCATTGTTCATTACTGTTCTTTCTTTCTTTTCTTTGACTCTGTGGGTATTCTTCACTCCTTGAAATCTTCAAGATCCCATATTTTCAAGCACTGACAACGCTGGAAGAAAGGATCGAAGGAGGTGCTTGCAAGTGGAGAAAGATCCTGCTCTAGTTTAGGATTGGTATTATGTTGAACAATTTTTCTGATTTTATTATTTAATGGATGTTTCTGTTTCCTTTAATTTTTGATTTTCTTTATCTGAATATGGGTTTCTAAATTCTTTTTCTTGGAATCAAGATGATTGGGTAATTCTTTATTTTTCTGAACACTGTAATGTTTGTAACACCTCGCAATTTTAAATTAAGTATTAAAATGTTAAATGAGTGATTAAGTGAAGAATTAGTGAAAGTCCTAAAGATTAGGCAAAAATACAAAGAAAGGGCAAAACGGCAATTAGCCAATACGCAACTCTAGGAAGATAAAAATTGAGTAGAAGGTCTCAGATAGTAAAAATAACCATGGAAATGGATTCATAACGAAAAATTGAGTGGATAGGCAAGTTTCAGAAAAATCAGTGAATAGTGTTTTTCGCGGGTAAAAATACCACGGTACGATTGCACCGTAAAACGTGCCAGTCGAGTTTTGAGCTCTAGGTTTCAAATATGGATTATAAATGGTTTATAGAGTTATGAAATATGAATTTTGATAGATTTGGATGGAATTAAGTCAGTTTGGGGAAGCGTGCCAACGGCGCGCGTAGTAGCTTAAAATAGTGTTTTCTCCGAATGACCGAAAAACTCCGGATTCATCTGATCAAGTATAATTAAAGGACATTAGTTAATGTTAAAATTTGGAGTTTCTAAGTAAGTTTTGAATTTTTGGACGTTTAGTGTAATTCAGATGAATTTTAAATCGCGTGGGACCCACCCCACTTAAAAGTCACTTAAGTCTACCACCTTGCCACTATTCATCATCCTCTCACTCTTCCATGCGCGCAGCTCCCCCTCTCCTACCTTGTTTATGCAAAAATTCCTTTGATCCATAACTAAGCCATTTCTCAACCAAATCCAACAAAGTCTGTCTTGAATCTAGATGGAAAACACCTCCTAAACACATTGGTACCACTTTTGAGCCTTGAAATCGCGTGTGTGAGGAGATCTGGCCAGATTACAGTCGCGGTTTTGGGAAGGATTTTGGTTTTCTTGGAGCTTCTAAGTGCTCCAATGGTGGAGTATTGTTAGGAGGAGTCTTGTACCTACCATTTGGGTGATTGTTCTTGCATTTTAATTGGTTGACTGTGATGATTTGATTTTGAGACCTAAACCTTGCATGGTTGATGTGTGATGTTAGACAGCTCAATTGGAAAATGCGTATTAGATGATAATGCCTTAGAATGATGTATTAAAGCTAGAAATGCAATAAAAACTATTGAGGGAAAATGTGGATTTTTAACTTAGATAAAATTTGAGGTGTTATGATTTTGGAAGTTGAAAATGTGTTGGGATTAGATTGGTGAGTTGTTGTATGATTGTATGTGGGTATAATGGAATTGTATGAGGTGTAGAGTGTTAAAATTGGATGAGATCCCTTGGGATTGCATAGGGAGCAATTCAGACATTTAGGGGATTTTAAGGATTTGATGTTGTTGACATTGTAGGAATGATGTAAAATGTATTAAATGGTAGTTAGATGGGTTGTGTTGTGGTTGGAAAGTAGAAGAACCAATGAAAAATAATAAATGGTGTCATTTGACATAAAAGAGCCTAGAGGGAAATATTTAGCAAAACGATGCGTAAAAGACGTAAAACGGAGAGACGGCGATTGAACTAGCCTTTTGGCAACCTTAAGATGAGTAATAAAATGAGAAAGAAAATTTAGTAAAATAAATCTTAAATTTACACTTCTATGGCCGAACCATCAAGGAGGATGGGGAGGATTTCGTGCTTTTCGCATTTTGATGAAAACTGACGTATACTGATGGTCGTATTAACCAAGATTAGGCCATTTATGTACAATTGAGCAAATGGATGTTTTAGAACACTTTGGTGTTGTGTTGTGTGATGGAAAAGTTATTAGATGGGTTGTGTGGTGATTGGCATGTGGAAGAATCAATGTAAAAATGATAAGTGTTGAAAGTGGCAAAATGTGCCTAAAGTGTAATAATTCGCAAAACGTTGCGAAAAAGTCGTAAAACCGTAAAACGGCGATTGAACTAGCCTTTGGGTAACCTAAGTAAGTGAAATAAAATGAGAAAGAAAATTTAGAAAAATAAAACCTAAATTAACCCTATTATGGCCGAACCTTAGGGGGAGAGAGGAGGAAATTTGAAGTTTTGCGTTTTGACGTATTGTGATTGAAACTGACGGCTGTGCATGGTTGTATAGGTTGTCGTACGTGGACATAGACTTGGAACAGTGAAACAGTGGATTGCCCTTGGTCCTGGATCAAGTGGATAGAGGTAAGTGATGTGGTTTACACAAGATATGTTGAAATTCATGAATGGATTCAAAGTTCTAAGTGTGTGGAATGGTCCTCTGTGTAGGCGTTCCCGGAGAATCAAGCTGTAAGTGGAGTTCTGCGGAGCTCAGTGAAAGTAAAAAGAAAGGTAACCTCTTGGTACTGGGGCTTGTTCCCCTTTTTGTGTTCCACCTTGCTAGTTGATGGCAATGGTAGGAAGTGTGTATGAGTAGTGTAGAACAGCATGAGCATGCATGTGCATTATCACAGTGGGTACTTATGTACCAAATCTCTGGCCAGTAGATATTTTTAGCCTTCGGGCAAGTGTTTCCGGACTGCCACTGGATAGGTCTCCGAGAGGGAGTTCCAGTTGACCCAGGGTCGTGGTGTGTTATCCGGATAGGAGCACACTAGGTTGTCTCGGGTGTATATGGTTGGAAGGGGTACCTTGGTGGGTTGTTCTATGAACACGCCAGGGGTAGTACCCATAGGCGTATAGCCGAGGACATGGCGTGGTATTGGTAGCTACCATCCCGCATGTCGTAGTTGTTCTGATATATTCCCCCTTTCTCTAAATCCCTTGCTTTATCCCGTTTTATAACAGTGGTGTTGTTTTTATTCTATTGATATACATCGAAGTGAACCATTGGGCGGAGTTTTCTCCAGAACCTCTTGGTTACTGAGATATATCCGTATATCTCACCCCGTCTCGGGGCATTATTTCAGGATGTACCAGTGGATATGGAGCAGCGGGCAAGAAGCCCGCATGATGACGAGTGGAGCAGTGGTGTATAGTTTAGATATCATGTCATTTTAGTTTATGGATTTATTTGGCAAGTGAAATGTAATATGTAAATATTTGTAGTTTAAAGTTAAAGTTGTAAATGTAAATGTAATCCAGTGTTGTAAATGTACCATGGATGTATGTAATATGATGGAAGGGCTTTAGGCCTATTGTAGGTTTGTGATTATCTGCATTATGGTTTAGCATGAAATTGAATGTTAGCTATTAAAACTATAAAGGATTGAAAAGTAAACTGCTTATGTTTTAAGTGTATATTGGATTGGGTTGTAAGAGCCCCAAGGCGTTGTTGGTCCTTATGTGTGCCACCCATTGGATTTTGCTGGATTTCAGGTGTATTAGTGGTGTTAAACAGGTTATGCGAATTTGGGGATTTTAGGAAATACAAAGGAAACTCTGGCGAATTTTCTGTAGAATTGGCAGTTTTTGGGTGAACTTTGGAGGAGCGTATCTCTCTCCATAGTGGTCCGATTGGGACGTGCCATACGTCATTTTGAAGCTAAAGATGTCCCCTAAGTTGTGTCAAAAGCCTAGGTTCATTGGTGGTGTGCGCAGCCCATGGGGGCTGTTGTCACGCACTGCCCTGTTCTGGCCAGCACCAGTGGGCAGATTCGGGTCTGTGTTGGGAAATTAATTCCCGCTTCGTTACTTGGTCAAATTAAGCGTACGATATATCAAATCGAAGTTTGAGGTGTCTAGTTTATGGTGTAAAAGTTTGAGAGACAGTGTCCTTGTGGTTAGGTGCAGTTTATTCCGTGAAGTTTGGACGTTTTAGGCTGTTTTGGAGTTGGTAGGCAATGTTGTTCGTCCAACTTCAAACGGCGATAACCGAAGCTCAAGAGCTCGGAATTGAGTGTGTGATAGCTTGATAGAAAGGTAAGTGAAAAAGGAAAAAAGATAACCTGGATTTTAAGTTTGGATTTTTATTTTGTGTTCGTAGAAAAACAAATTGGCAGATCCTGTTAAGTGGTAAAAACGTAAAAAGTGAGGAATTGGCTAAGTGGGTTTATGGGAACCCCTTAGAATCTTGTACGTGATAAAATAAAGTGTATAAATAGTTAAGTAAGTCTTCCGCTAGTGTTTCAGTTACGATCACAGCTTTTTATTATTACGCTTTTTATACTTTTACTGTTCGCGTAATAATCGGAAAAAGTTTATTCTCATTTTTATAAATGAATTGCTGTGATTGTAACTGCACTTAATATCATAATTAATGTTAACAATACCGGTACATAACGGGCTGTTACATTTTATGGTATCAGAGCAGTTTTGTTAGGGAACTCTGATAATATATATAGATGTGTTGTGTGCTACATAGTTGTATGTAGATTCTTATCGATTACTGTATATGTAATTCCTTAGTGTGGGTCTGATCAATCCATTCCTTTGTGTTACATCTATGGTCATCGTAAGAAGCCTGCGTAGTAACCTTGAAGCACCGAGTGTGAGTCTTTAGCCTGATGTTGTGGTTGCAGTGTTAACTGCTCCGTGGACAAAGGATGGCAGTAAGTTAAGTATGATTATTAGAAGGCATAAAAGAACAGACATAAATATTATATCTGACTTCGATGAAAGTCAAGAAAAAAGTGTATTATAAGCAACAGTGGTGTACAATTTATGATATGTACAATATGAGCATAGACGAACTTTGCAGTACTATGAAAGATAAACATATAACAGAGATGAGCTTATGAGATTGGTGAAATTCCAAGTATATGTGTAGTATAGTAAGACAGTTATGTACAAGTGGTCTTGGTGAATAGACTTCATCAAGGCGAGAGGTTTTGAACCTGAAGAATTATTGAGAAAAGGGAACAGATATTCGTATGCGTGAGTTAAACACGTCATGTTTGATTAGCAGTTATGAGACCAGGACAAGTGCGGTGCACTTGAGTGAATTGGGATGGTCCAAGCAGAGAAGAAAATAGAATATTCGATGAGTAATCCTACGAGATTTGACCACTTAAAAGTATGATGCTGATAGATTGATAATGTGAGAGATATTGAAATATGGGAGTGAATTCCATAAAGAGGTAGTGTTGACTAAACACAAGTGAGGTGAACTAAGGATGAGTATATTATTATGTATAATATGTATGAGGAAAAGTGAAGGAATTGCCATGGATGACACAAGATCTATGTACCATGAAGACACTATTGCAGTTAGTGGAGGTCGACTCAGATTAGCAGGCGTGTCAGTGATAAAGAAACAGGATGGTTGAGATGTACAGTCATTGTACGAAAGTAATGAGAATTGTAAAGAAATTATGATCTTATGGTATATGTATAAGTACTACTAAGAGTAGTGCGCTTATGAAAGTATTGGTATTTGATACGGAGGGACAGACAGAGAAAAGGTATTTAAAAGGTAAAGAGATATTCTACAACCACCATGGGTGGAAGTGATCAGGAAAATTGATGAGTTGCTCTACAGTACTGAGCATATGTTATGTGAGTCGTGACGGGCAATGGACTAGAACGGTGGCATAAGTTGTGAGTTATTGTTGTATAACAATAAGGTGAGATGGTATGATTAGTGAATGAATGAATCTAAAGCTTAATGTGAAATCAAGTGATTAGTATACGAACCAAGTGACAATAAAGTGCGAAAATAAGAGGTTAATGAAAGAACTGATGTGTAAAGTGTGCAGAGAGTGTGGAATATTGTGGTCAGCAAGAGAGTTAATGTGTAATTCAAGATAAAAATGATAAGATTTGTTAGTGAACTGAGGTATAAATTCAGTGCAAGGATTGAGGTGAAGTAGTTATCTGTGATTCGACGAAAATGATTGGAAGATCCCTGTGTGATGGGAAATGTGAAACTTATACTGAGAAATTGAGATATGTACATAACTTTGAGAAAATTTAGCAATTATGGATTAGGGGTTATGTTATGAACCATGGCAAGTGATTAGTCAAAGTAAAAGAGTAAATAATCTGTGAGAAGAATAAGCAAGGAAGAGATAATGGACTACGGACTGAACGGTAACAAGACAGAAGGAACTATTACGAGTTAGAAAACGTGTACGAAATTAAGAAGAGAATGTGGATTATTATAACCGTGACTATGTTATAAACCAGGTCAGAGGGGTCACCGAAACGAAAGTAAACGACCAGTGAGAAGAATGACACGAGAGAGCAAGATGAATTAACTTATATATAACAGGTGTATATTATACCACTACTACTAAGAGTATGAGGGCAGCCCATGTGATAATACAGAATAGTTTCGATGTTATATACAGAGGTGATACAGACACCAAATGGACTGGGTCCATGTGTGATCTGGAGTGCACGGTGTACAGTTTGTTGTCATATATAGATATATTATGAGAATAAAATTTCTCTGTGCACTGGGTGCATGTGATATGAATTGATAGTAGGAAGATCTCAGTGGGGCCTATGTGCCAGGAGTGTATAGCTATCTCTGTGCGGGTTAAGTTCCCGGAGACTAGTAGTATTTGATATGAGTAGTGAGAAACGAGGAAGTGTTCCACATTGGTGTAACGGTTAGTATGGTAGAGATAATTTATGTGAATGCACAAAGAAGAAACATTTGGGGGATGCCTTAGAATAGGGACAGCTAGTAGTAAGTCATTTTTACGGCATGGATCATATGGGTGGATTCTCTGATCGGTGAGTCATGGCATCGGGGGCCCTTAGGACAGCAAGATCTCGAGGGGTTAAACCTGTGAATGTTGTTACCCACTGTATTGGGAGAGTTTTTCCATATGGTTAACGCAAGATGCGAGGTCATATAGTTTTAAATGGACAATAGTATGTCAGGTTTGGATATAAGAGTTGTGGCTTAGTGTGTAAGAACTCTGAAGTATGATAGTGAAGCACTATTGTGGGTGTAAAGTAAGTCTGAGGAAATCAATTTTGTCTCTAAGTGAGGTAGCAAGTTAGTTGGAACCCTCGTCTTATGATGAAAAAGGGATGAAAACGTGAGTTAAAGTTGACAGAATGAGTAAGTGTCCTTCTAGGAAGGCTAGTGATGATCAAGATTTCAGGTTAAAACAGTAAAGTGTTAGCCCTAAGGAAAAGCTAAATTGAAATAAAGTCAAGTACGAATGTGTGTTAATAGATGGAAACTATAGTTGTAATTGATTACCCAAAGTGAATAGCTTGGTTTTGCTGGTAAAGTAGATTGAGAAATGTTGTATGTGATCGCATATGCCACTTATGGTGGAAAGTGTGTGGAAAAGGCACAATGTTGATGATGTTTTGATTAAGTACTAATGAGGTATGGACTAGTGTTAGTGGTAATTTTGAATATTCTGAGAAACTGATATACCAACTGATGGTAAATTGTAGAAGTGGTAGCAATGATGGAATGAATTTTAAGTGAATTGATAGTTGGGTGTCAAGGATTCCTAGTGAATAGGACTTGTATATGAGAGATATGGCATTTTGAATAGTCCATCAGTTAATAGTGAAGTGGGTCGGAAATTGATTTGTTCCAAAGTGTTAAGTGGAAGTGAGTAAAGCTATAAGTAATAGTGTCTTGAGTTTGACATCCAGGATTAAATGATGATGATTATGAGAAAGTAGTATAAATGAGTGGAACATAAGGTTAAGTTGTAACATCGAAGTGGAATGAAAGTTGAAAATAGTTAGTGGGTGAAAATATTAAGCATGAGTCCTCGATATGGAGGTCATCGATGAGTGTTGTGTTTAGACTGTGAGAGGTCTGAGTATGGAATTGAGCTGACTGAGTTGATAAAATTGAGATGGTTCAGTTGACGAAAAGAGTAACAGTGAAAGCAAATTATGAATATGATTACTAGATGGGAAGATTCAGGAGTGTGTGTGGTTAAAAGACCTTAAAAGGTTAATCGAAGAGATAAACTGTTGTGAGGGTTGTTAGTTTCGTATCACAAGGAGAAAATATAGTAGTGAGTACCTAAGAAGAGGTGAAAACACGTGACAAGGAAAAATAAGGTATATGAGTATAGAAATTAATGTGAGTCGAAATCATAAGAAACGACAAAGTGCCCTTGAAACTAGAAAGGATGTGCTTCGGTGAAAGCTAAGAAAACAATGAAATCATAAGAGCAGTGACAGTAATGGAAAGGACTAGTATGTTTGAGTATGTTGAAACAGTGAGGACAGCGAAAAGAGTTAAGTGCTAAAGAAAGTGTGAAGATACATGAAAACAATTAGAGCCTATTATGGAAACAACTAGAGATGTTTGGGAACGACATTGGGTCAGAAAGACAGATGAAGATGAAAATGAGATGAAGTGAGACAGAAAAATTGTAATGTGGTCGTCTATTACCGATGAATTGGTGAAAGTGTAACCGTAAGCCGTGAAGAGCTTAAAGTATTGCGAATTGAAGGTCGTTGCACGATAAATGACAAGTGTAAAATGAGTATATGATGAACTACAGTGAGTGAAAAAACAACAATGGTTTAAGGAAACAGTGAAAGATATAATGAGTTAAGGGGTCAGATACTCGAAGTTATCAAGTTTGTGAAGGACTAAGTAATCATGGATACCGCAGAGATGAGATTTTCGATTACACCCCGTGTTACGGGACCGTTAAGATGTAATTTTGCGGACAAAATTCTAAAAGGTGGGGTGATTATAACACCTCACAATTCTAAAACAAGTAATTAAAGTGTTAAGTGAGAAATTAAGTGAAGGATTAGTGAAAATCCCAAAGAATAGGCCAAAATACAAAGAAAGGGCAAAACGGTAATTAGCCAACACGCAACCCTAGGGAGGTAAAAAATTGAGCAGGAGGTCTCAGATGATAAAAATAAGCCTGGAAATGGATTCAGAACGAAAAATTGAGTGGATAGGCAAGTTTCAGAAAAATCAGTGAATAGTGTTTTTCGCGGGTAAAAATACCGCAGTCAGATTGCACCGTAAAACGTGCCAGTGGAATTTTGAGCTCTAGGTTTCAAATATTGATTTTTAATGGTCCATAGAAATAGGAAATATGATTTCTGATAATATTTGAGGGATTTAAGTCAATTTGGGGAAGTTTGTTAACGGAGCGCGCTGTACCTTAAAGCAGTGTTTTTCTGAACAACCGGAAAGCTCCAAATTTTTATCTGAAAGAGTAAAATTAAAGGATTTTGTTAAGATGAAAAATTATAATTTCTCATTAGGTTTTAAATAGTGAATTTTAGTGATGATCGGAGGGAAATTCGGGTGAGTTTTAAATCACGTGGGATCCGGTACCCACTTAAAAGTCACTTAACCACTTAATGGCCCCTGTTTATCTTCATTCCACCCGTCTTCTTCCTTTCCCAGCCACGACAAAACAGCCCCATTTCCACCATTTTTATGCAAAATTTCCTTTGGCCATAACTTGGCCATTTCTCCACCGAATTCAACGATTCTTGTCTTGAAACTTGATGGAAAACACCTTCTGAACCCATTGGTACCACTTTTGAGCCTTGAAATCGTGTGTGGGAGGAGATCCAGCTCAATTACAGTTTCGGTTTTGTGAGATTTTTGGTGTTCTTGAAGCCTTTTCATGCTCCAATGGTGGAGTATACTTAGGTGGAGCCATATACCGTGCAATTGGGTGAGTTATTTCAACATTTCATTGGTTAAATTTTGAGTTGTGATAATTGACCCTAAAGAGGGATTTTGTGATATGTGGTGTTAGAGAGCTCAAATGGAAAATGTCTATTAGATGATAATGTCTTAGAATGATGTATTAATGCTAGAAATGCAATGAAAATTTTAAGCGAAAAAAATGGATTTTTAACTTAGAAAAAAATTGATGCATGAAATGGAATTTTTGAGTTTTGTGTTAATGTGTGATATAGTGAATTGTAGTGTGATTATATGATGTTAGCAAGTGATTATGTGAGTTGTGGGCCATAGGAATTGAGTGGAAATCCTTGGTTTGGACTAACCAAGATTAGGCCATTTATGTACAATTGAGCAAATGGATGTTTTAGAACACTTTGGTGTTGTGTTGTGTGATGGAAAAGTTATTAGATGGGTTGTGTGGTGATTGGCATGTGGAAGAATCAATGTAAAAATGATAAGTGTTGAAAGTGGCAAAATGTGCCTAAAGTGTAATAATTCGCAAAACGTTGCGAAAAAGTCGTAAAACCGTAAAACAGCGATTGAACTAGCCTTTGGGTAACCTAAGTAAGTGAGATAAAATGAGAAAGAAAATTTAGAAAAATAAAACCTAAATTAACCCTATTATGGCCGAACCTTAGGAGGAGAGAGGAGGAAATTTGAAGTTTTGCGTTTTGACGTATTGTGACTGAAACTGACGGCTGTGCATGGTTGTATAGGTTGCCGTACGTGGACATAGACTTGGAACAGTGAAACAGTGGATTGCCCTTGGTCCTGGATCAAGTGGATAGAGGTAAGTGATGTGGTTTACACAAGATATGTTGAAATTCATGAATGGATTCAAAGTTCTAAGTAGATATGTTGAAATTCATGAATGGATTCAAAGTTCTAAGTGTGTGGAATGGTCCTCTGTGTAGGCGTTCCCGGAGAATCAAGCTGTAAGTGGAGTTCTGCGGAGCTCAGTGAAAGGAAAAAGAAAGGTAACCTCTTGGTACTGGGGCTTGTTCCCCTTTTTGTGTTCCACCTTGCTAGTTGATGGCAATGGTAGGAAGTGTGTATGAGTAGTGTAGAACAGCATGAGCATGCATGTGCATTATCACAGTGGGTACTTATGTACCAGATCTCTGGCCAGTAGATATTTTTAGCCTTCGGGCAAGTGTTTCCGGACTGCCACTGGATAGGTCTCCGAGAGGGAGTTCCAGTTGACCCAGGGTCGTGGTGTGTTATCCGGATAGGAGCACACTAGGTTGTCTCGGGTGTATATGGTTGGAAGGGGTACCTTGGTGGGTTGTTCTATGAACACGCCAGGGGTAGTACCCATAGGCGTATAGCCGAGGACATGGCGTGGTATTGGTAGCTACCATCCCGCATGTCGTAGTTGTTCTGATATATTCCCCCTTTCTCTAAATCCCTTGCTTTATCCCGTTTTATAACAGTGGTGTTGTTTTTATTCTATTGATATACATCGAAGTGAACCATTGGGCGGAGTTTTCTCCATAACCTCTTGGTTATTGAGATATATCTGTATATCTCACCCCGTCTCGGGGTATTATTTCAGGATGTACCAGTGGATATGGAGCAGCGGGCAAGAAGCCCGCATGATGACGAGTGGAGCAGTGGTGTATAGTTTAGATATCATGTCATTTTAGTTTATGGATTTATTTGGCAAGTGAAATGTAATATGTAAATATTTGTAGTTTAAAGTTAAAGTTGTAAATGTAAATGTAATCCAGTGTTGTAAATGTACCATGGATGTATGTAATATGATGGAAGGGCTTTAGGTCTATTGTAGGTTTATGATTATCTGCATTATGGTTTAGCATGAAATTGAATGTTAGCTATTAAAACTATAAAGGATTGAAAAGTAAACTGCTTATATTTTAAGTGTATATTGGATTGGGTTGTAAGAGCCCCAAGGCATTGTTGGTCCTTATGTGTGCCACCCATTGGATTTTGCTGGATTTCAGGTGTATTAGTGGTGTTAAACAGGTTATGCGAATTTGGGGATTTTAGGAAATACAAAGGAAACTCTGGCGAATCTTCTGTAGAATTGGCAGTTTTGGGTGAACTTTGGAGGAGCGTATCTCTCTCCATAGTGGTCCGATTGGGACGTGCCATACGTCATTTTGAAGCTTAAGATGTCCCCTACGTTGTGTCAAAAGCCTATGTTCATTGGTGGTGTGCGCAGCCCATGGGGGCTGTTGTCACCCACTGCCCTATTCTGGCCAGCACCAGTGGGCAGATTCGGGTCTGTGTTGGGAAATTAATTCCTGCTTCGTTACTTGGTCAAATTAAGCGTACGATATATCAAATCGAAGTTTGAGGTGTCTAGTTTATGGTGTAAAAGTTTGAGAGACAGTGTCCTTGTGGTTAGGTGCAGTTTATTCCGTGAAGTTTGGACGTTTTAGGCTATTTTGGAGTTGGTAGGCAATGTTGTTCGTCCAACTTCAAACGGCGATAACCGAAGCTCACGAGCTCGGAATTGAGTGTGTGATAGCTTGATAGAAATGTAAGTGAAAAAGGAAAAAAGATAACTTGGATTTTAAGTTTGGATTTTTATTTTGTGTTCGTAGAAAAACAAATTGCAGATCCTGTTAAGTGGTAAAAACGTAAAAAGTGAGGAATTGGCTAAGTGGGTTTATGGGAACCCCTTAGTATCTTGTACGTGATAAAATAAAGTGTATAAATAGTTAAGTAAGTCTTCCGCTAGTGTTTCAGTTACGATCACAGCTTTTTATTATTATGCTTTTTATACTTTTACTGTTCGCGTAATAATCGGAAAATGTTTATTTTCATTTTTATAAATGAATTGCTGTGATTGTAACTGCGCTTAATATCATAATTAATGTTAACAATACCGGTACATAACGGGCTGTTACAGTTCCCCTTGTGTGTTGCACCACACCCGTTGAGGGTGATGGTAGGAAATGTGTATGAGTAGTGTAGAACAACATGAGCATGCATGTAGCATTTATGAGGGTACTTATGTACCGGATCTCTGGCCAGTAGATAGTTAGCCTTCGGGAAAGTTCCTGACTTCCACTGGATAGGTCTCCGAGAGGGAGTTCCAGTTGACCCAGGGTCGTGGTGTATAATCCGGATAGGAGCACACTAGGAAGTCTTGGGTGTATATGGATGGGAGGGGTACCTTGGTTGTGGTTCTAGGAATATACCTTGGATGATACCCGTAGGCTTATATGCCGAGGACGTTGTGTGGTATGGTAGCTACCAGCCCGCTTCGTCGTAGTTTGTATTCCGATAATTCCCTTTTTCTATAAATCCCTTGCTTTATCCCGTTTTAAGTAATGTTATTTTATAGTATTTATATGCATCGAAGTGAACCATTGGGCAGAGTTTTCTCCAGAACCTCTGGGTTACTGAGATATATTTGTATATCTCACCCTGTCTTGGGGACTTTATTTTAGGAGGTAGCAGTGGCAGTGGAGCGGCGGGCAAGAAGCCCACATGATGATATTAGTGATGCAGTTCTGCATTTTGCATTTTGGTGGCCACTTGGCCTAGGCTAGACTTAGGGCATGAACATCTCATATGTATGTAGGATGAGTTTCATTAGCATATTTGTTCATGTTATTTTGCCTAAGTCTAGTAGTTTATGCCATTTGAGTTTATGTTTCATTTGTAATTAAAGTTGTAATATTTGGAGGATTGTAATTTAAAGTTGAAGCTGTAAGTTGTAAAATTGTAAATCAAGTATTGTAATTGTACCTGAAAGTAAAATGGCCTTGAAGGCCGATGCATGTAAGGTGGAAAAACAAAACTTTTTCACGCGGAAACATACATGCACAAAAAGATTCATGCTTTAGGACAGCATCATGTTACCTTGTTTTGGCCTGATCAGTCAGGGAGATCAATTGTCAGGTCTGAAGGGTCCAAACCCTCTAATGTTGATCGACACCACCGTTCTTCAATGATGCAAGAACACCTTCTTGCAAGCCACCAGATGATCACCACAATGAGGCTTGCTATGCGGCCAATTGGTGAAGGTGGAGGCTAGGTATTGTGTTTGGAAAGGTGTAGTGAACTACCCTACAGAATGGTGCATGAGATGAAGGAATGTAGGCTAGGTTTTGTGAAAAACCCCAAGGAGAAGAACCACCCAAGTAATGTTGCGCACAAGAGGGTTAAGAGAATGATATAATTAAATCAAATTTTTCTTTCAACCTTCTTTGAAAGTGGCGCACAAAATAAAGGAGAATAAGGTGGAGTTGTTGCAAATTAAATCTAGCCAACAACCTCCAATCTTATCCTCATGAAACTAAGTTCAAACCTAGTCAAACTCTGATTTAAAAATCATCATATGGTTACCCATTTCATGCACAATATTCAGCCCAAAAAGGGTCCAAATATGTTAAGTAGTTGCATTCAAGATTTGAACCAACTCACTCACTTATTCTCTCAACTACCAAATCTGATTGGAGCTTTGTTTGAATGACAAGATGACACTCTTATCCACTAAAACTTGCGCCCCAAATCAACCCTTGGTGATCTCCAAAGATCTCATCTTGATATAAGGGATTTGTTCCAACAAGATCTCATCTTATCCTTTTGTTATGAAACAACTTTTCATAGCCAATTCAAATTCGGATTCAAACACTTTAATTCAAATGTTCAAACATTCAAATTCAAAATTCAAAATTTCAAATTTCAAATTCAAAATTCAAAATTTCAAATTTCAAAATCCAATTTCAAAATTCAAATTTCAAATTTCAAATTCAAAATTCGAATTTCAAAATTCAAATTCCAAATTCAAATTTCAAAATTCAAATTTCAAATTCAAAATCCAAAATCCAAATGTTTGATTATTAATTTAACTAATTAAATTAATTAGTAATGTCTTGGACTATCCAAGCCCATTACAAAGCTCCATGCGCCCTCCACCCTTTTAGGTGGGCTTCCAAACAACTTCTTGGGCTAACAACCATTATTAGGCTCAATACCTTTAAAGCTAGTTCATCATGACTACAAGGTGTTAGTGTGTGACCCATTAGGTCCAACTTAGCTTCTGACATAATTGGGCTTGGGCCCAACAAGCCCACAACCCAATTAATGACAACACAGAGCACTAGCAATGCTTTGTTGCCCCAGAACTAGTCAGATTAATGACTTGATCATCCTATTGCACATATTTGGTTACCGTATGTATTTCCCTTCGTCTCAATTATCTTCCCATTAACCTAGGGTAAGGAAATGTATCAACCCCTACAATTTAGGGTAAGCTTTATTCGAAATAGGGAATCTTCAATTTACTGACTCTAAAGGCAGATCATCTCATGACCTCTTTTACTATGCATAGATTCCCGAGTCCCTGTAAATGTCATCCCGATTTCTCCGGTTTACAGATAACCTAATCTCTCACAGAGATTTGACGAATTCCTTCAGCTTATTACCCTAGCCCTGTGCCCTTTCAGGACACGCCCAACAATATACCTATGAGTCTCAATGTTTCAGGCAGACAAGGCATACAATCAAAACATGTCTTCAAGAACACAGTCTAGGTAATAACTTCTGGTCTAAGGAAAGACATACCCAAATATAAAGAGATTACTCTAATGACACTATCTGTGAGATTTCCTCATATAGTCTCTTTTTGGGTCTGTTCAGTGCGAGCTATACTCTTATCGGTCCATCCAACACTTTAGCTAAGACATCTCCATGTCTGTAGCTCATGAGGTCTTTACCTTGTATCCATATACAAGTTGATAAGTCGTAGTAGTTATAACACCTCACAATTCTAAAATAAGTAATTAAAGTGTTAAGTGAGAAATTAAGTGAAGGATTAGTGAAAATCCCAAAGATTAGGCCAAAATACAAAGAAAGGGCAAAACGGTAATTAGCCAACACGCAACCCTAGGAAGGTAAAAAATTGGGCAGGAGGTCTCAGATGATAAAAATAAGCCTGGAAATGGATTCAGAACAAAAAATTGAGTGGATAGGCAAGTTTCAGAAAAAATCAGTGAATAGTGTTTTTCGCGGGTAAAAATACCGCAGTCAGATTGCACCGTAAAACGTGCCAGTGGAATTTTGAGCTCTAGGTTTCAAATATTGATTTTTAATGGTCCATAGAAATAGGAAATATGATTTCTGATAATATTTGAGGGATTTAAGTCAATTTGTGGAAGTTTGTTAACGGAGCACGCTGTACCTTAAAGAAGTGTTTTTCCGAACAACCGGAAAGCTCCAAATTTTTATCTGAAAGAGTAAAATTAAAGGATTTTGTTAAGATGAAAAATTATAATTTCTCATTAGGTTTTTAAATTGTGAATTTTAGTGATGATCGGAAGGAAATTCGGATGAGTTTTAAATCATGTGGGATCCGGTACCCACTTTAATCCAAATAAACACTTGCTTGATACTGTTCCTTTTCATTTTGCTCCGTGCTTCCTTCTTCCTCCCACGGCCAAACAGCTTTGTGCCACCATTTTTGATCCAATTTTCTCCTTGCCGTAAACAAAGCTATACTCAACCAAATTCAACAAAGTTTGTGTTGAATCTTGATGGAAAACACCTACTGAACCCATTGGTACGACTATTGAGTCTTGAAATTGAGTGTGGGAGGAGATCCACCACTGTTTATATTTCGGTTTTCATGCAAAAAAGGGTGATTATGTTGATTTCAAATGCTCCAATGGTGGAGTATGCTTAGGTGGAGCCATATACCGTGCAATTGAGTAAGTTATTTCAACATTTCATTGGTTAAGTTTTGAGTTGGGATAATTGCCCCTAAAGAGGGATTTTGTGATATGTGGTGTTAGAGAGCTCAAATGGAAAATGTCTATTAGATGATAATGTCTTAGAATGATGTATTAATGCTAGAAATGCAATGAAAATTTTAAGCGAAAAAAATGGATTTTTAACTTAGAAAAAAATTGATGCATGAAATGGAATTTTTGAGTTTTGTGTTAATGTGTGGTATAGTGAATTGTAGTGTGATTATATGATGTTAGGAAGTGATTATGTGAGTTGTGGGCCATAGGAATTGAGTGGAAATCCTTGGTTTGGACTAACCAAGATTAGGCAATTTATGTACAATTGAGCAAATTGATGTTTTAGAACACTTTGGTGTTGTGTTGTGTGATGGAAAAGTTATTAGATGGGTTGTGTGGTGATTGGCATGTGGAAGAATCAATGTAAAAATGATAAGTGTTGAAAGTGGCAAAATGTGCCTAAAGTGTAATAATTCGCAAAACGTTGCGAAAAAGTCGTAAAACCGTAAAACGGCGATTGAACTAGCCTTTGGGTAACCTAAGTAAGTGAAATAAAATGAGAAAGAAAATTTAGAAAAATAAAACCCAAAATAACACTATGTAGGCCGAACCCTTAGTGGAGGGGAGAGGAAATCTGACGTTTTCGCGTTTTGACGTATTTTGACTGAAACTGACGGTTGTGCATGGTTGTACAGGTTGATGTACGTGGATATAAACTTGGAACAGTGAAACAGTGGATTGCCCTTGGTCCTGGATTAAGTGGATTGAGGCGTTCCCTGTGTATCAAGCTATGAGTGGAGTTTCTGCGGAGCTCAGTGGACGGATAAAAAGAAAGGTAACCTCTTGGTACTGGGGCTTGTTCCCCTTTTGTGTTCCACTTGCTAGTTGATGGCAATGGTAGGAAGTGTGTATGAGTAGTGTAGAACAGCATGAGCATGCATGTGCATTATCACAGTGGGTACTTATGTACCAAATCTCTGGCCAGTAGATATTTTTAGCCTTCGGGCAAGTGTTTCCGGACTGCCACTGGATAGGTCTCCGAGAGGGAGTTCCAGTTGACCCAGGGTCGTGGTGTGTTATCCGGATAGGAGCACACTAGGTAGTCTCGGGTGTATATGGTTGGAAGGGGTACCTTGGTGGGTTGTTCTCTGAACACGCCAGGGGTAGTACCCATAGGCGTATAGCCGAGGACATGGCGTGGTATTGGTAGCTACCATCCCACATGTCGTAGTTGTTCTGATATATATCCCCCTTTCTCTAAATCCCTTGCTTTATCTCGTTTTATAACAGTGGTGTTGTTTTATTGCTATTGATATACATCGAAGTGAACCATTGGGCGGAGTTTTCTCCAGAACCACTTGGTTACTGAGATATATCCGTATATCTCACCCCGTCTCGGGGCATTATTTCAGGGTGTACCAGTGGATATGGAGCAGCGGGCAAGAAGCCCGCATGATGACGAGTGGAGCAGTGGTGTGTAGTTTAGATATCATGTCATTTTAGTTTATGGATTTATTTGGCAAGTGAAATGTAATATGTAAATATTTGTAGTTTAAAGTTAAAGTTGTAAGTGTAAATGTAATCCAGTGTTGTAAATGTACCATGGATGTATGTAATATGATGGAAGGGCTTTAGGCCTATTATGGGTTTATGATTATCTGTATTATGTTTTATGCATGAAATTGAAAGTAAATTGTTTATGTTTTAAGTGTATATTGGATTGGGTTGTAAGTGCCCCAAGGCGTTGTTGGACCTTGTGTGTGCCACCCATTGGATTTTGCTAGATTTCAGGTGTAATAGTGGTGTTAAACAGGTTATGAAAATTTGGGGATTCATGGAAATACAAAGGAAACTCTGGCGAATTTTCTGTAGAATTGGCAGTTTTTGGGTGAACTTTGGAGGAGCGTATCTCTCTCCATAGTGGTCCGATTGGGACGTGCCATACGCCATTTTGAAGCTTAAGATGTCCCCTACGTTGTATCAAAAGCCTAGGTTCATTGGTGGTGTGCGCAGCCCATGGGGGCTATTGTCACGCACTGCCCTGTTCTGGCCAGCACCAGTGGGCAGATTCGGGTCTGTGTTGGGAAATTAATTCCCGCTTCGTTACTTGGTCAAATTAAGCGTACGATATATCAAATCGAAGTTTGAGGTGTCTAGTTTGTGGTGTAAAAGTTTGAGAGGCAGTGTCCTTGTGGTTAGGTGAAGTTTATTCCGTGAAGTTTGGACGTTTTAGGCTGTTTCGGAGTTGGTAGGCAATGTTGTTTATCCAACTTCAAACGGCGATAACCGGAGCTCACGAGCTCGGAATCGAGTGTGTGATAGCTTGTTAGAAAGGTAATTGAATAAGGAAAAAAGATAACCTGGAGTCTAAGTTTGTAGTTTTATTTTGTGTTCGTGGAAAAACAAATTAGCAAGTCCGGTTAAGTGGTAAAAACGTAAAAGTGAGGAATTGGCTAAGTGGGTTTATGGGAACCCCTTAGTATCTTGTAGGTAATAAAATAAAGTGTATAAATAGTTAAGAAATTCTTCCGCTAGTGCCTCAGTTACGGTCACAGCTTTTTATTATTACGCTTTTTATACTTTTACTGTTCGCGTAATAACCGGAAAAAGTTTATTCTCATTTTTATAAATGAACTGCTGTGATTGTAACTGCGCTTAATATCATAATTAATGTTAACAATACCGGTACGTAACGGGCTGTTACACTAGTCTTACCCGAGATCACTGATCCTCAATCTCAGTGTCTCTAGACTAGGAACATATAATTAGGAATAGACATGCGATATCCTTGAATCCTCATGATCGTGATCTCATCACAGATACTCAAGAGATACCTGTTCTATTCCAAGGGGTTTATCCAGTTTATTCATATAATATTTAAAATAATATCGAGACATAATATGAAACTGAGTAAATAGTGCTTTTATTTATTTGCGACAAACAAAGTTCTACATCTAGTGTCCTTTATTTAATCAAAAGATTGTCTCTAGGACACCCATATACTAACAAAGTTCTACATCTGCATGAACTATTATGATGGAAGGGCTTTACGCCTATTTTAAGTTTATGATTACTTGTATGATGAAAATATGCATGAAATTGAAGTTGGTGATTGAAACCATTTAAGGATTTAAAGTAAGTTGTGTTGTGAAATAAATATGAACTGTGTTAGGTTGTAAGGGCCCAAAGGCATTGCTGGTCCTTGTGTGTGCCACCCATTGGATTATTAGGTACATTTGAGTTTAGATTGAGCTTATTTAAATTTGGGGATTTTAGGAAAAACAAAGGAAACTCTGGCAAAATTTCTGTAGAATTGGCAGATTTTAGGTTAACTTCAGGAGATTATATTTCCCTCCATAGAGGTCCGATAGGGATGTGCCATACGCCATTTTGAAGCTTGAGATGTCTCCTACATTGTATCAAAATCTTAGAATTTTTAGAGTTATGTGCAGCCCTGTGGAGGCCATGGAATGTTGCTGCCCTGTTTTGCCCTGCACTTGGGGGTTGTTCTGGACCGTTTTCGAAAATTTATTCCCGCTTCGTTTCTTAGTCAAATTAAGTGTATGATATATCAAATCTAAGATTGAGGTGTCTAGTTTATGGTATAAAAATTTGAGAGCAAATGGATGAGTGGATTAGGTGCAGAAATTCAAGAAGTGAGGGATGTTTGGAGTTGTTTTGGGGTTGGTTGGCAGTTTTGCTTGCCCAACTTGAAACGGCGATAACCGGAGCAAACGAGCTCGGAACCAAGCGTGTGATAGCTTTATAGAAAGTTAATTAAGTAAGAAAGAAAGATAGCAAGATATGAGGGACTGAATTTTTATTGTGCGTCCGCAGAAATTTAGAGACTGAACCATGTTCGGATTAGTAGAAAATGCAAAAGTGTGAAATTGGCTAAGTGGGTTTATGGGAATCTCTTAGTGTCTTATAATAAGTAAAGTAAGCTATAAAAATAGTATATATAAGTATTCCGTAAGAGTTTACAGTTACGGTCACAACTTTTAATTATTACGCTTTTTATGTTTTCAACTGCTCGCATAATAATCGGAAAAAATTTATTCGCATTTTTATAAATGAATTGTTGTGATTGTAACTGCGCTTAATATCATAATTAATGTTAACAATACAGTGTAAAACGGTTTGTTACAATGTTTCTTTAATCTCATTTGATTAGCAAGATTCTGATTTTAAAGTTCAAGAAAAGCATGGGAATGGATCTTGAATATTTTTAGCATAATGGTGATTGGGAAATCAGGTTATGTTCTTTTGCTACTTGAACCCTCGAGGTTAGGGATAACCCGAGGTATTTGATATAATTCTCGAAGATTTAGAAGACTTTGGGAAAAAACCTTCTAAAGATTAAAACTGGAACTGGGAAGTTTAAGCTAAAATAGCCATAGTAGTTCAAATTCTGAGATAAAAATCCTTAGTAGTGCAAAAACGCAGGGATACGAATTTTTTTAGAAAAATCCATGATTCAAGAATTCCAGTACCTTATAATTGTTACATTTGTGATTAGATATTCCTCTGTTATTTTTGTTTAATACAAATTTGATAAAAACTTTGATTCAAAGATTGAATACTTAAATTTCAAGAATTTAGGAATAAAGCTAAGAAAGGAAACTAAAAAAACCATTCCTAGAGAACGATTCTAATCTTCGGATTTTACTACCCAACAAAATGGTGCCTTTGCCGGTGAACGGTGTTTGATTTTATTTTCTTTTTTGTGATTATGTTTTAGAATTCTAAATATTTTTTATTCATTCTTTTTCCTGTTTACATATTTTCTTGTTATCAACTGACTCAAATTTCAAGTTCTTGAGAGATTCTTGCAGAATTCAATTCTGATTTCAGTAACCAGCAGTATCACATGTTTGCTGCTGAATTCTTGAAGATGGAAGAATCGAACCATGGATCTGTTAA
The DNA here is from genome assembly GCA_032173675.1 of Gastrolobium villosum. Taxonomy (NCBI): domain Eukaryota; kingdom Viridiplantae; phylum Streptophyta; class Magnoliopsida; order Fabales; family Fabaceae; genus Gastrolobium; species Gastrolobium villosum. The sequence continues at coordinate 249,672 of JAVKPL010007138.1, read as the reverse complement.
TGGAGAAAACATCAATGGGGATGCCAACCATGCTCTAGTTGTGGTGGATGAAGAGTTTCCCATTGCTGAATATGCTATTCCATCACTTGATGGAGTGATTCCTGGTATAGTTCAACCAGGAGTGGAGGGGAATTTTGATCTCAAACCAGGGATGATACAGCTGCTGCAATCCATGAGTCAATACCATAGATTACCGAAGGAAGATCCCCACAAGCATATTACAAAATTCATGAAAATCTCTGATACATTTTCTGTTCATGGAGTGTCCATAGATGCCATGAGAATGAGGCTATTTCCCTTCTCTCTAGTTGGGGAAGCAGAAGAATAGGTAGAAGATTTTCCTGCACAATCCATCACCACATGGAAAGAGCTTGGAGAAGCATTCCTTATGCGGTTTTTCCCACCCATAAAGGTGTTAGCATATGGGTGTCCTAGAGACAATCTTTTGATTAAATAAAGGACACTAGATGTAGAACTTTGTTTGTCGCAAATAAATGAAAGCACTATTTATTCAGTTTTATATTGTGTCTCGATATTACTGTTAATATTATATGAACGAACTGGATAAACCCCTTGGAATAGAACAGGTATCTCTTGAGTATCTGTGATGAGATCACGATCATGAGGATTCAAGGATATTGCATGTCTATTCCTAATTATATGTTCCTAGTCTAGAGACACTGAGTTTGGGGATCAGTGATCTCGAGTAAAGACTAGTACGACTTATCTACTTGTATATGGATACAAGGTAAAGCCCTCATGAGCTGCAGATATGGAGATATCTTAGCTGAAGTCATGGGTGGACCTATAAGAGTATAGCTCGCACTGAACAGACCCAAAAAGAAACTCTATGAGGAAATCTCACAGATAGTGTCATTAGAGTAATCTCTTTATGTTTGGGTATGTCTTTCCTTAGACCAGAAGTTATTACCTAGACTTTGTTCTTGAAGGCATGTTTTGATTGTATACCTCGTCTGCCTGAAACATGGAGACTCATAGGTATATTGTTGGGCGTGTCCTTAAAGGGCAAAGGGCTAGGGTAATAAGCTGAAGGAATTCGTCAAATCTCTGTGAGAGATTAGGTTATCTATAAACCGGAGAAATCGGGATGACGTTTACAGGGACTCGGGAATCTATGCATAGTAAAAGAGATCATGAGATGATCTGCCTTTAGAGTCAGTAAATTGAAGATTCCCTATTTCGAATAAAGCTTACCCTAAACCGTAGGGGTTGATACATTTCCTTACCCTAGGTTAATGGGAAGATAACCGAGACGAAGGGAAATACATACGGTAACCAAATATGTGCAATAGGTTGATCAAGTCATTAATCTGACTAGTTCTGGGGCAACAAAGCATTGCTAGTGCTCTGTGTTGTCATTAATTGGGTTGTGGGCTTGTTGGGCCCAAGCCCAGTTATGTCAGAAGCTAAGTTGGACCTAATGGGTCACACACTAACACCTTGTAGTCATGATGGACTAGCTTTAAAGGTATTGGGCTTAATAATGTTATTAGCCCAAGAAGCTGTTTGGAAGCCCACCTAAATGGGTGGGTGGTGCATGGATTTTAGTAATGGGCTTGGATAGTCCAAGCCATTACTAATTAATTTAATTAGTTAAATTAATAATCAAATATTTGAATTTCGAATTTTGAATTTGAAATTTGAATTTTGAAATTTGAATTTAGAATTTGAATTTCGAAATTCGAATTTTGAATTTGAAATTTGAAATTTGAAATTTGAATTTTGAAATTTGAATTTGGATTTGAATTTTGAATTTTGAATTTGAATGTTTGAACGTTTGAATTCAAGTGTTTGAATTCGAATTTGAATTGGTTTTGAAAAGTTGTTTCATAACAAAAGGATAAGACAGGATCTTATTGGAGCATATTCCTTGGATCAAGAAGCATCTTTGGAGGCACTCCCTTGGCTGTTTGGTGCACAACTTTTAGGTGATAAGAATGTTATCTTATCACTTAAAACAAACCTCCATTCAGATTTGGTGGTTGAGGGAATCAGTGGGTGAGTTGATTCAAATTTTGAATGCAACTACTCAATATATTTGGACCCCTTCTAGGGCTGAATTATGCGCATGAGAAGTATATACTATATGATAGTTTATGAATTTAAGTTTAAATTATTTTGAACTTAATTTCATGTGGATAAGATTGGAGGTTGTTGGGAAAGTTAGTTTTGCAACAGCTCCACCTTATCTCACTGTTCTATGCGCAACTTTCAAAGAGATTTGAAAGTTTGTTTTTCATTTTGAATGATTGAATTCCCTCCTCCTCTCCAAGTGTGCGCATATATATGACTTGTTCCTCACCTTAGGGTTGTGTGAAAAACCTAGCCAACTCTCCTCCATCTATGCACCATTCTGTAGGGTAGCTCACTACACCTTTCCAAACAGAATACCTAGCCTCCACCTTCACCACTTGTGCGCATAGCAAGCCTCACTGTGGTGTTCATCTGGTGGCTTTCAAGAAAGGGTTCTTGCATCATTGACGAACGGTGGTGTGGATCACCATTAAAGGGTTTGAACCCTTCAAGCCTGACATCTGATCTCCCTGACTGATCAGGCCAAAAACAAGGTAACATCATGCTGTCTTAAAGCATGAACCTATGTGTGCATGTATGTTCCGCAGTAAAATTTTTGTTTTACACCTTACATGCATCGGCCTTCAAAGGCCAGTTTACTTTCAAAAGGTGTGTGATTTGAGGGATGACATCACAGGGTTTAGACAGTATGTTGATGAGTCAATCCATGAGAGCTGGACTAGATTCAAGGGGCTGCTCAAAAAGTGTCCTACACATGGTCTTCCTAAGTGGGCTACCATTCAGATTTTCTATAGAGGTTTGAGTCACCAAGGCAAAAATCAGTTGGATGCTACTGCCAATGGAATGTTTCTGTTGAAAAGGTATCCAGAGGCTTTTGAGAAACTTGAGAGAATAAGCCAAAACAGTTGCCAATGGCCTGAACAAAGAGATGAAGCTCCAAAGAAGGCAACTGGACTTTATGAAGGAAGTGAAATCACTTCCATGGCAGCTGAGATGGCAGCATTGCATAACACTGTTAAGGTTTTAGTCAAGCAAATGGCTGAAACCAAACAACAATCACCTGCTCAAGTGGCTGCAACCACACCAATCTGCTCACTTTGCTATAGTGCCCATTTGTTTGAAGAATGCCCAAGCAACCCCTCTTCAGCCTTCTATGTTGGTGACTACAACAGAAACTACAACAATAGAGGGAATTATAACCAAAGCAGATGGCAGCAACAGGGTGGAAATTTTGGCCAGAATCAAGGCCAAAATTACCCCCAAAATGTTGGAAATAGAAATCAGAATCAGCCCTTCCAAGGAGGGCAGCAACCTTATCAGCCAAAAGTTCCATTTCCACCCGGTTTTAACTCACAAATGCCTCAAGATCAGCAAGGGCAATCTAATGCAGAAACTCAGCCTCTTCAAAATGATCAGTGGTCAAATTGGACGTTGCAAAATCATGAGGCCATGCTTCAAAGTCATGGAGCAATCTTGAAGAGCTTAGAGACACAAATGGGGCAGATTGCATCTTCACTTAGCAATAGACTAGTGGGAACTCTTCCTAGTGATACTGAAGCACCAAGGAAAAAGGGCCAGGAGTTTTGTAAGGCTCTCCATTTGAGAAATGGAAGAGAGGATGAACAACCAGAGCATGTTATTAGGCCTTCTACCTTTAAGAAAATGGCAGAAAAAAATGCTCAACCAATTAAAAAGGAAGAGCCTAATGTAATTGAAGTGCAAGATTCTGAAAACAACAAGGAGCAAGGTGATTTGGGCAAAACAGAAAAATCAACACCTAAATCAAAGGAGCCAGCCAAAGCTATGCAAAAAATGAAGGCATTTCACCAAGATCAAGGGCAAGGCAGATTCCTTTTCCACAAAGGCTCCAAAAACAGAACCAGGAGCAGCACTTTAAGAGGTTCTTAGACATCCTCAAGCAACTCCAGATCAACATCCCATTTGTGGAGGCCCTTCAACACATGCCAAGCTACATCAAATTCATGAAGGACATCCTATCAAGGAAGAGGAGAATAGAAGAGTTCGAAACAGTGGCACTTACCAAAGAATGCAGCAGCATCATCTCTACAAAAGTGCCTCCTAAAATGGAGGATCCAGTTTCTTTTACTATTCCATGTGTTATAGGAGATAGGTATATTGGTAGAGCTTTATGTGATTTAGGCTCTAGCATTAATTTGATGCCTGCTTCTATTTTTAAGCAATTAGGAATAAAATCTGCTCCCACAACATTAACTCTCCAATTAGCTGATAGGTCTATTGTATACCTTGAAGGAAAAGTGGAAAATATTTTGGTAAAAGTGGAAAAATTTATTTTTCCAGCTGACTTCATAATCCTTGATTGTGAAGTTGATGAAAATATTCCTATTATAGTAGGAAGACCATTTTTAGCTATAGGGGGTGCAATGATAGATGTTAAAAAAGGAGAGTTAACAATGAGGGTAAATGATGACACTATGACCTTTAGTGTTTTTAAAGTCATGAAATATGTAGATGATGATGTTGATGACTGTTCTGCTATATCTGTAATTGATCACTTGGTTGCTTCCCATTTACAAGAAAATTCTGAAATAAATGCATCTGCATGTAAATCTGCCATTTTTGAAAATAATGAGAATACTGCATCTGATCATGATCATGCATGTGCATCGAAGTCTTATCCTACTAAGTTCTTTGGTGATAAAATTTTTGAGCCCTTGGACCGCATGAAAGAATCACCAAACTTCTTAAACCCTCCATTGTGGAACCACCTGAAGTGGAGTGGAAAGAACTCCCAACTCATCTTAAATATGTTTTTATAGGAAGAGATAGCACCCTCCCAGTAATTGTTGCATCTGCCCTCAAAAGCAATCAGGAAAATCAGCTTCTAAATGTGCTTAAAAATCACAAGAGAGCCATTCGTTGGACCATGGCTGATATTAGAGGCAGTAGCCCTTCTTTTTGTATGTACATGATAAGGCTAATTGATGAAAATAACAATTGTAATGTGTAAGACCCCGTGTATACCCGGTTGTTAACATATTATCGTATTAAGCCCTGCTTACTTAAAATTGCGAAATAATCATGACGTCATATAATTTACCAAGTTGTATTACCAATTTATTTACAAAATATTGCCTGTATATGATTGCAAAAGACATCTAAAACTGCAACAGTCACTCCATAACTGCTACCCTTTATGACTCATAAATTTTATAAAAAATAAAACTCCATAACTGCTACCCTTTATGACTCATAAATGTCATTACAAATAAAACTCCATAACTGCTACCCTTTTATGACTCATAAATTCATAACACAAATGTGGCCCGCTAGATATTATTACAACTCTTCATAATATCCAACATAAATAAACGTGGCATGGACAATCCCCATGCTCACACAGACATACATCATCAAAAGTGTCTCAACAATAATATCATATAATTGAAACTAAAGATAGAAAAACAGTAAATAAAATCCAGCATGTGCATAACAGTCACTCTCCAAGTCAGCTCTGATAGTTAAAACTGGCCTTGATGGCCGATGCATGTGACAGGAAAAACATAAATTTTCCTCGCGGAAACACACATGCAAACAGTTTTTCATGCTTTAAAACAACATGATGTTACCTTGTTTACGATCTGATCGCCTGGGAGATCACTTGTCAGGTTTGAAGGGTTAAAACCCTATAACGTTGATCCACACCACCATTCATCAATGATGCAAGAAAACCTTCTTGAAAGCCACCAAATGACCACCACAGAGAGGCTTGCTATGCGCTCAATAGGTGAAGATGAAGGCTAGGTTTAGTGTTTAGAAGGGTGAAGTCTTCAACATGAGAATTTCACTAGAGTGTGGGGCATAGAGTGAGGAGAATAGGCTAGGTTTTTGTGAAAACCCTAAGGAGGAATTATTAACCCTTTGTGCGCATAAGATGGTTGTTTAGTAGGGAGAGAATGAGAAGATTTTCCTAACTTGAAAATCCCTCAAGATGTGCGCATAAGTGGGAGGATTTGTTGCAATTCAAAATTGCCAACAACTTTCACTTTGAATCCTCATGAGATTAGGTCCTTATCCTTTCATGATTCTAACCTAATGGTCATCATATGACCACTCACTTATGTGTCCCACTCTGTCCCAAATTGAGTCCAGATACGTTGAGTAGTTGCATTCAAATTTGAACCAACTAACTCACTGATTCTCTCAACCAACCAAATCAGAATGTGAGCACATTTAGTTGACAAGATGACACTCATTTGCAACTAAAGTGGAGCACCATTCCCTCATTGGATGAGATCAAATATCTTCTCTTGATGCAGGGGATTTGTTCCAACAAGATCTCATCTTATCCTTTTGTTAAGAAACAACTTTTCGTAGACAATTCAAATTCGAATTCAAACACTTGAATTCAAATGTTCAAACATTTAAATTCAAGATTCAAATTCAAAATTCAAATTTCAAAATTCAAATTTCAATTTCAAAATTCAAATTCCAAATTCCAAATTCAAAATTCAAATTTCAAATTTCAAATTCAACAAAAATTAAATGTTTGATAATTAATTTGACTAATTAAATTAATTAGTAATGTCTTGGACCATCCAAGCCCATTACATGATCCATGCACCCTCTTCCCATCAGGTGGGCTTCCAAACAGCTTCTTAGGCTAACAACCATTATTAGGCCCAATACCTTTAAAGCTAGTTCATCATGACTATAAGGTGTTAGTGTGTGACCCATTAGGTCCAACTTAGCCTCTGACATAAATGGGCTCGGGCCCAACAAGCCCACAACCCAATTAATGACAACACAGAGCACTAGCAATGCTTTGTTGCCCCAGAGCTAGTCAGATTAATGACTTGATCATCATATTACAAATATTTGGTTACCATATGTGTTTCCCTTCGTCTCGGTTATCTTCCCATTAACCTAGGGTAAGGAAACGTATCAACCCCTGAGATTTAGGGTAAGCTTTATTCGAAATATGGAATCTTCAATTTACTGACTCTAAAGGCAGATCATCTCATGATCTCTTTTACTATGCATAGATTCCCGAGTCCCTGTAAATGTCATCCCGATTTCTCCGGTTTATAGATAACCTAATCTCTCACAGAGATTTCATGAACTCCTTCAGCTTATCACCCTAGCCCTGTGCTCTTTCAAGACATGCCCAACAGTATACCTATGAGTCTCCATGTTTCAGGCAGACGAGGCATACAATCAAAGCATGCCTTCTAGAACACAGTCTATGTAATAACCTCTGGTCTAAGGAAAGACATACCCAAATATAAATAGACTACTCTAATGATACTATCTGTGAGATTTCCTCATAGAGTCTCTTTTTGGGTCTGTTCAGTGCGAGATATACTCTTATAGGTCCACCCACGACTTTAGCTAAAACATCTCCATATCTGTAGCACATGAGGTCATTACCTTGTATCCATATACAAGTAGATAAGTCGTGCTAGTCTTACCTGAGATCATTGATCCTCAATCTCAGTGTCTCTAGACTAGGAACATAAAATTAGGAATAGACGTGTGATATCCTTGAATCCTCATGATCGTGATCTCATCACAGATACTCAAGAGATACATGTTCTATTCCAAGGGATTTATCCAGTTTGTTCATATAATATTAACAATAATATCGAGACATAATATGAAACTGGATAAAGAGTGCTTTTATTCATTTGCAACAAAAAGTTCTACATCTAGTGTCCTTTATTTAATCAAAAGATTGTCTCTAGGACAACCATATACTAACAAGCTCCCACTTGGCCTAGAGCCAATCAGACCTAAGTCGTATACCTAAAGCCTCATAATCACTATCATGTTTTCTCTGAGAAACAGACTTTGTCAGAGAATCGGCCAGGTTTTAATCTGTGGGAACATATTCCATCTTTACATCCATCCTATCAATGATTACTCTAATCAATTAATATCCGCGGAGCACGTGTTTAGATCTTTGATAAGACCTAGGTTCCTTTGACTGCGCAATGGCCCTTGTGCTGTCGCAAAGCAACTGTATGGGCTCATCCACGCTTGGAACCACCCTTAGTTTAGAAATGAACTTCCTTGATCCACACGGCTTCCTTAGCCACTTCTAAAGTGCTATGTATTCAGCTTCTGTCATTGAATCTGCCTTTGTTTCCTTCTTGTAACTCTTCCAAGATACTACCCCACCATTTAAGGTGAATATGAATCCTGACTGTGACTTGCAGTCATCCTTGTCACTCTGAAAGCTGGCATCAGTGAACCCTTTCACTGTTAACTTATTAACTCCACCATAGACCAGAAATGCATCCTTAGTTCTTCTTAAGTATTTAAGGATGGTTTTGACTGCCTTCCAGTGACCCTCTCCAGGGTCAGACTGGTATCTGCTCGTAATGCTCAAAGTATATGAGACATCTGGTCTCGTACATATCATGGCATACATGATGTATCCAATAGCCGAAGCGTATGGAATTCCACTCATGCGATCCTTCTCAGGCTGTGACTTAGGACACATAGCCCTTGATAGGTGTACCCCATGACTGACAGGAAGAAAACCCCTTTTTGACCTTTCCATGCTAAACCTCTTTAGCATCTTATCAACATACGTGGATTGAGATAAACCCAGCAGCCTCTTGGATCTATCTCTATAGATCTTTCTACCAAGTATAAAGGTGGCTTATCCCAAATCCTTCATGGTGAAGTTTTCTGAAAGCCACTCTTTCGTTATTTTTAATGTGGGGATGTCATTTCCTATTAGCAATATGTCATCTACATAAAGTACCAGGAAGACGACATTACTCCCACTAACCTTCCTGTAAACACAAGGTTCATCCTCGTTCTTGATGAAACCGTTACTCTTAACGACTTCATCAAAACGTATATTCCAACTCCTTGATGCTTGCTTTAGCCCATATATCAACCTTTGTAGTTTGCATACCATATGCTCCTGATCTTTGATTTCAAATCCTTCAGGTTGTGTCATGTACACTTCCTCCTTCAAGAACCCATTCAAGAAGCGGTCTTGACATCCATTTGCCAAATTTCATAATCGTAGTATGCTGCTATTGCAAGCATGATCCTAATAGATTTGATCATGGCAACTGGTGAGAAAGTCTCATCATAGTGTTACGAAGAGAAGGTGTGGAGCTCCAAGTTGGGTAAAGGACTATGTTGTTAATATTCATTAGGAACATAGTTGTTAGAGATAATGCACTTGTATAGGAGTAGTTACACAATAGTTACTGATATAGTAATTCTATTGTTAATAGAATCATTTGTAAATTGCACACGTGCACATGTGACGTGGCAATCAGTTACTTCTTTCCATTACTTACTATCATGGTATTAAAACGACACTTGTTGTAATTGCAATATGCATTCAGAAATTAAAAGAGGATTATTCAGTTTCTTTCTTCTCTGTCCTTTCGTTACTTTTCTCTGATTAAGGGTTCAACCCTTTATCATTGGTGTTTTCATCCTTCGTCCCATTTGTCGATTGACGATGAGAATTCAAGAATTGGTTGAAGAATTGGGTTCCTTCCAAACACGGGTGGACCATAGTTTGGAGGAGATTCAACACCATTTCGGTGGCCATCAAAACCAGCTTGCGCAAATCACCGTCCAACTGCAACAGATTCATGCAGCGGTGGTAGGCGTGGAGAATCGAGGGGGTGAGAATGTTCCATAGCGGGTCAACAATGCATCTCTCGGTTCCAAACAATTTCGATTTGATCCAAATGATTCCAGGAACGTGATGAAATCCGTCAAAGTGGATTTTCCCCCTTTTGATGGGAAGGACCCTACCAGTTGGATTTTTAGGGTGGAGTTGTATTTCAGGTTGCAACAAATACCGGAGAACCTCAAGGTCCAGTTAGCAGGAATGAAGATGGAGGGAGTGGCAGGTCTGTGGTTCCAGTGGCTATTTAGTGGAGGAACAATTCAGAATTGGGAAGATTTAAAACTTGCATTGAAGCAACGATTTGGGGGTACAGCCTACACGGATTTGAGAGGCGTTTTATCCAAATTGACCCAGGATGGGGCTATCACTGAATAATCCTCTTTTAATTTCTGAATGCATATTGCAATCACAACAAGTGTCCTTTTAATACCATGACAACAAGTAATGGAAAGAAGTAACTGATTACCACGTCACATGTGCACGTGTGCAATTTACAAATGATTCTATTAACAATAGAATGACTATATCAGTAACTATTGTGTAGCTACTCCTATACAATTGTATTATCTCTAACAACTATGCTCCTAACAAATATTAACAACATAGTCTTTTACCCAACTTGGAGCTCCACACCTTCTCTTCGTAACAATAGAATGACTATATCAGTAACTATTATGTAACTACTCCTATACAAGTGTGTTATCTCTAACAACTATGTTCCTAATGAATATTAACAACATAGTCCTTTACCCAACTTGGAGCTCCACACCTTCTCTTCGTAACACATAGTCAACTCCTTGTCTTTGACGATACCCTTTCGCCACCAACCTAGCTTTGTAGGTTTGAACGTTGCCATCTGTATCAGTCTTTCTTTTAAAGACCCATTTGTTACCGATAGGAACTATTCTTGTGGTTTAGGAACCAAGGTCCATACCTTGTTTTGATACATCGAATCCATTTCAGATTCCATAGCTTCAAGCCATCTAGAGGAGTCAACATCCTTGACTGCCTCTATGTAGTTACTTGGTTCATCATCCACGATGGTTTGTTGATTCTCAATCACAAACCCATACCTCTCAGCTGGATTGATGATCCTCGTACATCTACGGAGTTGTGTGTTTACTTCTCCATTGGAGAACATCGCCTGCGGAGCAGACTCGGGTTCCTCAATCTGTTATTGTGGTTCTTGTACTTCTTCAAGATCAATCTTACTCCCACTGGCTCCTTGAGAGATCAAATCCTTCTCAAGGAACTCAGCATTCCTTGACACATACACCTTGTGTTCATTCTTGGAGTAAAAGCAGTGTCCTTTAGAACCATGGGATACCCCTCAAATAGATATTTTGTATTCTCAGCACTAAGCTTGTCTGATGTCAACGCTTTGACATAAGCCGGCGTTCCCCATACCCTGAGTAACTCAGGTTGGGTCTCTTACCATTCCATATCTTATATGGTGTGGTCTGAACAGATTTAGACGGTACCCTATTTAGAAAGTATGTCGTTGTGTTTAAGGCATATCCCCAAAACGATTTTGGAAATTGAGTCTGACTCATCATAGACCTAACCATGTCTAACAAGGTCCTGTTTCTCCTTTCGGAGACAACATTTTGGTGTGGTGTGTAAGGTGCAGTAAACTGCGAGAGAATTCCATTTTCTCTCAGATAATCCCGAAACTCATGGCTCAGATATTCACCATCACGATCTGATCGCAATGACTTAACCATCTTGCCACGTTGTTTCTCTACTTCATCAGTAAATGAAATAGGAGTATCCTCCTCTAGCCTCAATAGACGTCGGGCCAGATACATCAGTATGAATGAGTTCTAATAACTCATTAGCCCTATGACTCTCAAGCCCTTTGGGATTTTGTCGAATCATTTTCCCAGCTAGACAAAAATCACACTGTCCATAGGATTCCAAATCCTTAGAATCTAGGTATCCATCTCTATGCATCCTAGACAATCTTGTTTCATTAATGTCACTACACCAAAAGTGGGATTTAGCGGCGGTTTATTTTGGATTTAGCGGCGGTTCAAACCGCCACTAAAAAATCCAGTGGCCAATTGAGAACCGACTTAGAAACTGGCGACGTTAAAAAATTTAGCGTCGGTTTGCAGGAACCGTCGGAATAACCGACGCGAAAAAATAAACCGACGCAAAATATATACAAACCGCCGTTGATTATTGCAAAAAAAAATAATATTTTTTATAGCAACGGTTTTGAACCGCCGCTAAATCGTGTAATTCATTTTTTAAAAAATTAATTTTCTGTGGTGGTTTCTATGAATAGAATTTTTTTTGGGTAAATATAAATATTTTAAATAGCCACTGAATTGTAAAATTCATCTAATTATATAATAATAATAATAAAACCGGGAATGGATACTCTGGCTCTGAGTTGGACAAATCTATCAGTTATTCTCACTCTCTGGCATATAGTACATTGTTTTAACACTCATGAAATATGCTTCCACATTTTGCAAATCTATCAGTTATTCTAACTTACAATGTTGACCAAATCATTATGATTATTAATTAACAACAAATAATAGCAAATGGGATAACAATAAAAAAAATGACAAAACTGATATAAATAACTAATAATAAATAGAGCAACAAAAATAAAATAACACACAATATAAATATTTACTATAAAAAAATAAATTAATTTAAATTACTGACCCGAATATTAAGAGAGAAAAGGGTCTCTGAACCGGTTGCAAAAAATATTAAAACTGTGAGAGGGAATGAGAACTGTGAGAAAAAGGAAAAGGGAAAGGAGATATTTATAGGGGGAGCTACGGTGGACTTATAACAATGGTGGCATAGTCATCCTTTGCATAATTTCTGATAATGCATTGCATGAATATTGAATATGATACATAGTTATATACACTGAACCAAATCAAAACCAGCAGTAGAAAAGAGAAATCGAAATCGAATACAACTAAGAAAAAATTAATTGGAGACAACCTCCAACAACCCATATTGTCTTTCGGCATGCATACTGGTACCACAGAAAAAAAGACCAAGCAGCCATATTCAGATCTTTTTCTTTTTTCATCGAAGTCTTTATTTTCTTAGAGATTCTTCAAATTAAGAAGAAAAAAAATTATTATTATTTTTCAGGAAATGGACAAAAGATTATTATTATTATTTTTAGAAAAAGCTAACACAAATATGCATTAGCTTTCTAATACAACGTTCTTGTCCTTCTATGATTGGTACTAAAGAAATAGCAAGCAACTTGTGCTATTCTTTGTTTACCTTAATAATCTTGTTGAACTTCCTGTGGCTTCTCTTGGCTCTGTATTTAGAGATTTTTGCTTTTCTTTCTTCGGTACTGTAACGCCCTACTTTGAAGTTAGCTTTCTCCAATGAGGGGCTCTGCGTTTGTGACGTATTAAAGTTCTGATCAAGAAGTAAAACAAACATTAATAAAAAAATAAAAATTAACAATGAAAGAAGGATAATAAATTAATGTGTTATGTAACCTGCAAATCTCCTGTGCTGCAAACCTTCCTCATTTCTCCATTGAAGAAATTGTTTTCAGGGGAGCTCAAGGCATTGAAATTTTGGTGAGACGTGATAAATCATAATAAGCATGCTTGCATAAGGTCCACATTTGGTAAACGTCGTCCTTTCCATTGCATACCTCTGCTTCATTCTAATCCAAACCCATCCCTGTTAGAAATAATAATCAGAACAGCGATGTGTTGGAAAATGAAATCTATTTGAGGAAAAAAAAGAAGAAAAAAATAGTGCACTCAAAAGAGAAAAGAAGATGATACTTGCAAGCTTTGATGAGAAAGCAAATGAAACTCGATGTGGGTGCAGTTCCTGGATGAAAATCGAATTATTCACAATTAGATAGAGGAATAAATGGAATTGAGATAAACAAACCCTAAGAAAGTGGAAATAGTAAATGGAATAGGGAATACGCAGTAAAACATGGTTTGCATGATTCTTCTCGAGGCTCTTGTTTTGCATGATCTGTGCACATAACCAAAAGAAAACATTCTAAGGTTCCCAATGAAAAGACTATTGTTGTTCAACCGAAAAAGTTTACAAATACCCTTTCATAAGTTGACCTCGGATCAAGTTACTTATCAGATTCACTTTAATTAATGTTTTTGGTGCACAGGTCAATTACAAATTACAACTACCAGGATGCCAACATGTTAGCAGAGAGTTGGATCTGTTTATCAATCAAAGTTTTGAAGAAAAAACAAATCAAATCTTACAACATTAAATAACTAATAAATTATTCTCCAATCTTAAAGTAAAAATCATTCTTAAATATATGCATACCAATTTAAGCTTTTAAGTTCTTAATACCATTATATCAGAGATACCTTTAATATAAGTAAGTTTGTTTCTTACTAGTCTTTTGTTTAATTGGAAACTACAGGGAGAAAATCGATATTGAAGAAAGAGAGATATATAAGTAAAATATATTATACATGTGAATATGTCTCCTCCTTGTCTTTTCTTTTATATTTCGATTTCTGTCATTCCTTCCTTCATAGAGAAGTGTGTGTTTTTTTATGTGCAACAACCAATAAGAATTCTTAAATCTTATTGTTGCAAGAAAAATCATGCATCAACTGAGGAAAAAAAACTACATAAAAAAGGAATGAAGACTTACATGTAGTAGTCGTATATGTGTTTGGTTTTCTGTTCTCTTGTTTTCCACCAAATTTATTCTGCACCCAGCTGAGGAACTGCAAGTGAAGAAACATCTTGGTCACATTACAACAACACTTTTATAACACAAACTAAATTAACATAACCATCTCTCTCTCTCTCTCTCTCACACACACACACACACACAACACACAAACATACACATAGATAGTACAGTAGGAAAACGTACACAAATGGAATTTCATGGCCAAATTGATCTACTCTGATTGGCCTAATTCACTTGCTATTTTATTTTTTCATCCTTCCTAATACGTGTCTCAGTATCTGACCAAATATTTCCCCTTAATTGGTTCATTCCATTGTCAAATTACATATAGAAATTTCCTTTCCACACCATCCACACGCATGCTACACATGTGGCTGGACTTTACTAACTCAATTAGTGCATAGCCACCAAGTGGCAACCAGGTCATCCCCCTCCTTGCTTGCATGTACGCCACATGCTTAGCTAAGTTGACACTTGACGCCCTCTCATTCTCCACGGTAAAACACCATTGACCAACATCTCATCAATTCAAAATTTTGCATCTTCAAACACATTCACGGTAAAGACTCTCAAGGAACCCACACATGGCTAAGCTTTCCCAACCCACGCAATGCATGCCCTCCAAGTGTCAAGCAAACCCCCTCATTTTCACTTGCATGACAGCCACCTAGCCAGCATTTGGACAAATTGCAAATGCATTTATTTTCAGTCAAAACACATTTGACTACATTCACTTTCTTGTTATTCATCTTCTGTACCGAAACTATCATCCACCTCCATTGATATCGCTTTCAAACCTTCCCCAAGCAAGAACATACCACCAAGTTCTCACCACCTCTAGCTTATTTCTCCATTTCTCAACCGAAGCCAACATCTACTTCTCCATTAATTTTTCTATAGCCGAAACAGACTAGCTAGGAGAGTGACCTCAAACTTGGGTTCTTTAAGCTTACAAGTTACAACTCACATGCAAAGCCACATTTCTTTCAAACTCCAAGCTGTGAGTCTCATATTGAAGTTGAAGTTGAAGTTATAGTTCATTCATTCCTCATCCAGTTTGGCCGAAGATTTAAAAGGATGAGGCACGAACCCTTGCTAAGAGCTTCAAGAAGGGGAAACAAGGAACTATAACTAGAAAAAACACTGATTTGTTTGAAAAGTGGGAAGGTAAATTCTAGCCTTGTGTGTGTTCCCCTAGCTTACGGGTATAATGATTAAAGAAGGGATATTTATGTGAAAATTTTAGTGGTTATAGCCCTGACTTAGCCAATTAATTCAGGTTTTTATGGAATGAAATTCTGTTTATTCATTGTATAATAATGGGAATTAGGAACTCTATTAGTTATGTCACCCTAGGCTATGTTAGGAATATAGGAGTACTTCTTTGTGTGCCCTGTTTTGTTGAATCCATCCAATTGGCTAATGACATATGAAGGAATACCTAATTAAATATGCAATATGAAATTCACAAATTCTTATGAAATGTGAATAAAACACGAAAGAAAACTACAAGTGACATTATTTATTATATATATATATATCATAAAAAATGGAAAATGAGATACTACAAACCATGAAAAATTGTTAAATACATTACTTACAACTAAAGGTGTGGTTGATTGCTCACGATGCATATTCGGAGCTTGCGCCATCGAAACCAGATTCTGAGCTTGCGACAAGAAAGCTCATGTTGATGGAATAAAATAGCGATAAATCCAAAAAAAAAAGGAAAATCAAAAAATAAAATTTAAATCTGAAGCAGGTTAAAGAACAATACCTATAAAGAACAATGACTGAGCTCAACACAAAATTTTGAAATGAAGATAAGAAATTAACTTAGGGTTTATGGCATGAGAGATTTCAAATTGAATCAGCTTCGATGCAAAATCGCAAATCATAAGGATTGGAAAGGAGTTCTTACATACCAATAACAATGGTAAGATTTATCCCAAACAATTTCCCTTCTCTGAGGTCCAAAATATCTCGCTTGCTTGAGAATCAGAAAATAATATATCGCAATTGAAATGATTGACGAAATTTAAATGTTGAGATTTTTAGATAAACCTGAAGTGTAAGAGTGGAAGAGTGCCTTGTGGAAAGTGAAAGAGAAAGGGTGTGGTGTGATTTTGTAAATGGTTATATTAACCCGGTTAAATTTATCATTTAAAATGGAGGCGGTTATATAAACCCGCCATTAGTAAACGGCCACAAAAATGCGAATTTGTTGTAGTGTGTGCCCTAGTCTACAGTGCCAAAGATAAGATTGATTATCTATCATAGGTCATTTCACATCTACATTGAGCACTTTAGTTCCCATTTCCAAAACATACAAGCCATTTATTAAAGAAGCGTACCAAAACAATATCATTCAAAATGATAGAAAATGTACCATCCTTAATAGTGAAAGCAAAACCATCTTGTTCTAAACAAGAAATAATGTTTGTAGAAATGTTGGGAACATAAAGACAATTATTCAAATGCAATAAGGTGCCCATAGGCTAATGAGGTCGGTATCTCCACCAGCATGAGCAGCAACTCTTGCTTCATCACCTGCGTGGAGGTCCACCTCGTTCTTCTCCAATCTTCAAGGGCTTCTAAGCACCTGCAACACATTGCAGATTATAAGAACCACAACCAGTATCCAATACCTATGAAGTCGGATTAGCACAAGAATAATTTATCTCAATCATATGAATACCTGAGGTAGAAGCATCACTATGCTCCTTCACACTCTTCAGGTAGTCTGGAAAATTCCTCTTCCAATGGCCATTTTTGCCACAATGGAAGCACACATCATCGCTTTTGTCCTTGGGTGCACCCTTTTCTCTTTTCCTTTTTTCTTATTGGGTTTTCCTTTGGGCTTAAGGGAGTTGCCTTTTGCAAGCTCCTTGCCCTTACCCTTGGCTCTTTCAGGCCCACCAATCAGAAGAGCTTGTGTCTCATCCTTCTTGATAGACATTTCAGCAGTTGTTATCATCCTTAATAACTCTGGCAAGCTCATAAGCATCTCATGCATGTTGTAATTCATTATGAATTCACTGAAGGAAGGAGTAAGTGATGATAGAACTAAGTCATTAATTAATTCAGCATCCATTGTGAACCCTAGACCCTCTAGCTTCTCAATGAGTGCCATCATCTTCAGTACATGGCGGTTAAAACACATGCCTTCAGTCATCTTGCACAGGAACAATTCCCTAAAGGTCTCATACCTCTCATGTCTGCCTTTAATATCATACAACTCCCTGAGACGCAGGATAATAGAGGGGGCATCCATATGCTCGTGCTGTTTATGCAGTTCAGGCGACATGGATGCCAGCATGATGCAACAAGTCAACACATTATCATATATGTGTTGCTTGTGGGCCTCGAAATCAAATTCCGCGAACCCATCTTCCCTTTCCTTAGGAGCAATAGGTAAAGCGGTGTCAAAAACATAAGCTATCTTTTCGGTCTTAAGAACAATTCTTAAGTTCCAATACCAGTCCATAAAGTTTGAACCGGTCAGTTTATTCGTATCGAGAATTGAACGCAATGACAGTGGATTAGTCATACTAAAAACTCGAAAAGATGTAAAGATGATTTTTAGTTAATATACGGAAATGTAGTTAAAAAACAAATTATTAAAGACTTTAAATATTTTGCCACTCCCACTATTTTATCTAAGTCAATGACCCTTAACATTTGACTTAGGGTTAATCTACTTTTAGATTTTACCTTAGTGGGATTAAGAGTGCGATTATTTATTTTAATCTTCGTCTGAGACCGCAAGATTAATTTAAATGATGGGTTGATCCTTATCAACAGTATCTCATACCCTCTCTTAACATTAGGTTGACAACTCCTTGTCACTTAGTGGTGCATCTCATCAATCCAGAGTCCACAAACCCATAACAGCCTTCTGTATGAAGAGTACAGATACTGTTCCTCGAAAACCCAAAATATCCGGATATTCGTCGGGGACATATCTAGATATCAATATCCAGATATCCATATTCTGATATCAGAGACCCCGTATCCCGATATCAATATCCGGATACCAATATCCGGATATTATATCCGGATATTTCGCAACAGAATGTATTTCTACATTTCGCGAAACACCCTTCCCAACCATGGATCATATCATGATTCCAGAAGGTTAAACCTACAATCCTAGGTGTGATTACCCTTATCCGACCCCAATTACCCTCTTTAACTCTTTATTCGCATCAAGGCTTCATGTTTACCGAATAGAAACATGATCAGATCAAGAAAGCTTACCCTAGGATTCAAACTCAGAACGCAGCCCTTTGAACACCACCAATCAGCAGCCAAATGCTCGGGATCAGATCCTCTGCTCACCCCACAATGATGACTCTTACTCACACAAGATTTTCTCACACACCCACAGTGTTTCACGTGTCTCAGCTTCGGAATTACGTGGCAGATCCTTCGCACGTGGTGCAACCGGATGATGTGGAGGTTCGGGAGAACCTAAAGACTTCCGTCGGACCACTCAGAATTCTCGATCGTGGCGAGAAGCAATTGAGGAACAAGACCATTCCGATGGTCAAAGTGTAGTGGACCGGAAGAACTCCTGAGGAGTGTACTTGGGAGCGGGGGGTGAGCTTCTCCGCAGTATCCAGACTTTCGAGACAAGTATGTTTCTGATTTTGAGGACAAAATCCTTAAAAAGGTGAGGTGAATGTAAGAACCCCATCGCTAATTAAGGTAATTAATGATTTAATTGTGATAATTAGAAAATAATTCCATAATTGACCCTAATAATTATACTGATGCTTTAATAAGTATAGTAAGTGAGTAAGAATGCTGAAAGTCGCTTTTCGGAAGAAAAGTGCAGATATCGGTTCTACTAGTCGGTATAAATGCGTACCGAAAAAGTATCCCGAAAAATTATAATAAGTGCATGATAATTACTAGAATAATATGTAGGACTTGTAAAACAAGTTTCAAGTCAAAATAATGAGAACTGGTGCCAAAACTGATACTGACTGTGGAAAAGCGCGTACCGGAAAGGTGCTCAGAAAAATAAAATAAAAATATGATAAATCTTAGAAAAATGAGTAGGTTCAGATTCCAAAGTTTGGGATTAAAATGCTAAGCGTATCAATTAAAGTTAATATTGCGCGTTTAAGTGGATTTTGGCTATAAATACACTTAGTATGAGCACAAAACCCTAGGATCAATATTGCATGCGGATAGGGGCTGAGAGAGGGCCTCTTTGCTGACTTAGTGTCTTCCTCCCTTGCCTTCACCCTTTTCTTCCTGAAAAATCACCAAATGGCCATCATTTCTCTTGGTTCTTCCTTGTAAACATCTTGTGGTGGTGTTGGGTTGAGGGAGAGGCTTGTGCTTCTGAGTTAGTGGGCTGTTCTTGGGTGTTTTGGGTGTTGACCTTGAGGGTTGGTGTGTTGGAACCTTTGTTGGGACATTTTGTGCTTCAAGTGACCATCTTTGTGAAGAAAGGAGCCATCTTGTAGCTTATTTTCGTGTACCCTTCATAGTCATAATTTGAGGAGTTGCTTGGAGAGCTCCATGAGCCATAGTTGTTGAGTTTGAACCTTGGTAAGCCTTACCACCCTTGAACTTGAGTTTTCTTAGTTAAAAATGGAACATTGATGCATGTAACGACTAAAAGATGATAACGTAACGTTGGGTAATGTCTAACACACCTAGAAATGCATGTTTATGTGTCTTTAATTGGTAAAAACCCAACCTTGGAAGGATATCTTCATGAAAATGTAGAATTGCATTATGTCATGAAATATCCGGATATTTGTCGAGCAGATATCCGGATATTGGATATCCGGATATGGGGATCTGGATATCCCGATATTGAATATCCGGATATGGTCGGTGTGATATCCGGATATTGTATATCCGGATATGTCACCGAGAAATATCCGGATATTCTGGGTTTGCGAGGAACAGTAGCGTACTGTTCATCCAGAATGGTTGCTTGGGTTTGTGGACCCTAGTTTAATGAAGTGGTACTTCTATAATTAAGAGATGTAAGTCAGAATCACATGATTAAGGGCTTATGGCTTTGTTGGAAGCCTTAAGACGTAAAACATAAAGGAAAGGCGTAGTCTTTAAGTGTTTATGCTTATGAGCTATGAATGATGATATGTTATTGGTCCATAACATATTGTGACACTGATGTGTTTGGACTGTGAGAGTGGTTGGACTCTTGGCTTGGATTGATTGCTTGCACGGTAAGCTTTTGTGTCCTCGGTTTAGCCATGTTGTGGTTCCACCATGTCCCATGGGGATGTGGTTTATGCATGCTGTGTTACATGCTTTTGATGTTTTGGAAATGCTGTTGAGCTGTTATATGCAGTGTGCCTTTATGATATGCATGTGGTGTCCACCTATACGGTAAGCCTGAGTATGTGACGCATACAACAGGGTGAGGCTGTGGGTGAGGTGCAAGCGTTGTTCCATGTACTACTATGTGGGTAATAGACGTATTCCTGCATTTTCTCTGGCCAGTAGAATAGTGATAACACACATGTCATGAATATCTGTTGTACTGCATGCTTTTGGAACTTATACTGGAAATTACTACTTTTAGAACTTATATTGCACATGTAAGTGAGCTTGGGGTGGAAGATCCTTGAGGACCCCTTGTCTTACTGAGATTTCTTGTTAGAGATCTCACCCCACGTTTGGGGACGCTTATTTTAGGTTCAGGGAACCCAGGGGTTGAGACTCCTAGTGGCAGGAGGCTAGAGCTGAGTTAAATATTACTATGATATGCTGACGTGTTGGATGCTGTATATTGACTGTTGTTTATGTTTTATGCTATCTTTATGATATTTGAGTTGAGACTGATGTTGGGCATTATTGCCTTATTTGGTGAGCATGAGGTTTGTTCATGCCACATAGACTTGAGTATGTCTTGTTTAAGTTAAAGTTGTATTATTGTATCAGGATTTTGGTACAGGCTATGTGTTGTAGTCTTGTGACTTAGATACTCACTTTATATTATACATGAGGTATTTCAGTTAGTTGTCTTGCAATTTACATACAGACGTTATTTTATGAAATTGATTAAGTAATCGACTTGGCTAAGGTTAATGACGTCATAATTGAATTAAAGAAAAAGTTATTCTGCATTTTAATTAAGCGTGGCTTAATACGATAGCATGTTAACAAACCGGGTTAACACGGGCTGTTACAATGATCATGTCATTAACCTAACTAGCTTTGGGACAACAAAGCATTGCTAGTGCTCTGTGTTGTCATTAAATGGGTTGTGGGCTTGTTGGGCCCAAGCCCATTCATGTCAGTGGCTATCTTGACCCTAATGGGTCACACACTAACACCTTATTGTCTTGATGATATAGCATTAAAGATATTAGACCTAATAATGGTTGTTAGCCCAAGAAGAAGTTTGGAAGCCCACCTAAAGAGGGAAAGGGCGCATGGTAGTTGTAATGGACTTGGATGGTCTAAGACATTATTAATTAATTTAATTAGTTAAATTAATCAACAAATATTTAAATTTAGAATTTAAATTTTGAATTTGAATTTTGAATTTAAATGTTTGAATTCGAATTTGAATTAACTATGAAAGGTTGTTTCATAATAAAAGGATAAGATAAGATCTTATTAGAATAAATCCCAAGTATCAAAAGGAGATCTTTGAAGATTTAGTCTTTTCAATACTTTGATTCTTTAATCATATATATTAAGAATCGTGATGTTTTGTTTTTTTACTATTATCAAAGGAATAGATTAGCGGATATATTCTAATTTTTACGTACCTTGATTCCTATAAAATAATGTGGCAATGAAAGAATAAATCTTTGGTACTACTGTTGTATTTAGATTCGGTGCATTCTATTAATGAGAGCATTACACATTAGAGGAGGGAGAAAAAATTTGATATAAAAAAATAAATTTTGACTGATATATCATATATTTATTGGTGGGATGTACTAAATTTTTGTACAATAACAATACCAAATATTTATTTGCTACAGCCAAAAAAGCTAGTAATTTTCCACGGATAATGTCTGCAATGCTTTTCTAGTAGAAACTATATCAATTATGCACTAGGGGGAGTAGGGACTATGGGTGAGCCAAAACGTGGGGGGTTTCAGTCAACTCTCTGCCTCGCGGAACCCCTTTCCTAATCATTCAATGGATGAAGGGCTTCGGCCTCCAATCTCCTCACAAGTAGCACATTCCTTTTTGAGGGTAAAACTGAATTCAAAGAGCTGTTTCTATTGACTAATTTATAAACTCATAAATTGTTAAAATTAATTATATGATAAAACTTCCAATTAGTCAACGTTGTATAATGAATTGAGAATAAAAGAAAGACTTTTATAAAAAATTATATCGAAGGAATGATTCTATTAGATTCGTTTTCTGTGCTTAGTTTTTTTTTTATTTCAAAAAATGTGAGCTCCACAAATTATTACATGTGTAGAAAACTTTTTCTCCATGTTACATGATAAATGCAAATCCCTAAAAGAAAATACCGTTAAGGTCGAAAAGTTATGCACTAGAGTAAGTGCTTGTTATCCATTTACCTGAGTGGGTGTTTAGTAGGTGGATTTTGTTAAAAATATTAGGAAAGTGGTAGATGAGATTCATAAATGATCATGTTTGATATAAAGTAGGAAAAATTTATCTAAGAAAAAATTTTGATGCAAAAATTTGTAGCGTAAAAATGAAGGAAAATGCTCACTTGAGAATTCCACCTTAATGGTGGTATTTTGATTTTTCCCCGACAAACTCAACCTTTTAGCAATTTTACTCCAAAATTTTTCAGATAATAGTTTGGCTTACTAAATAATTTTTTTAGTTTTTTCAGAAAAATTATTTTCCCACCTTTTCCATATTTTTTCAGTAATTATATTTCTAAAAGCGTTTGTCTAAGGAAATTCATCTTTATTGTGATAACAAATTATAATAACTTTAAAATATATCAATTTAACTTTTCCGTAACGATTGAGTAACTCCTTCAACTTTAATATCATCTTGATAACAGATATAAGAATATTAAACTAATTTTTCAATACAAATATCAATTTGATGTTAAAATGTGTTACTGAAAAACTAATTTAATACCAAAATCAATAATTTCTTAAAACTGATATTAATCGATCATCTTGATATATTTATTATTGAAGGATAAAGCCGTCATATTCTATTACTTTTATCTCTAAGGGATGTTTGGTATAAGAGAAATTTTGTTCAACGAGGATTAGTGGGGAGATGGTTGTAAACTAAAATAAGTGGGAAAATTTTAAAAATGTTGTTTGATAAACCGAAATATTACCAGTAAAATTGATTTTAGTTTGCTAAGTCTATGTTTGGTTGAAGGTAAAATATAGATGATAAAATATGGTTAAATTACCACAACAACTCTTGACTAAAATAAAATGGGAAAATATGGTTTTAGTTTGTTGCTTGATTCTTTTTGGATTTTCCCAAATATCAGGGTCAATTTGGTCTTCTTGCTTGATTCTTTTTGGATTTTCCCATCTATCAGCAAATACCACGTGTAAATGGTATTATTCAATCATGTTTTTTACGCACAAAAAGCAAATAATAGGCAAATGAGTTCACTGGCAATTTTTTGTAAAACATGAATGAGTTCACTGGCAATTTTTTGTAAAACATGATACCAAATATGGACATCCAAAAATTCCACTTCTATTTGCCTAGCTATTGTTTCGGGTTTAACCTTAGCTCCGAGTTTAATTCATTATCTGACTTGAGCCTGCCCTTGAGTCCAAATCTTGGGTTTGATCCCATGATCTCACTCTTTTCTATAACTGTCATGATCACCATTAAAAGAACTGTTCCATATCCATGATCCTCCTCCTTAATTGCTCATGAGAACCGCCATATATATACTGATAGTACCAAAGAAAAAGAATCAGATAATAACTTTCACCTATTCATACAGAACATAAATACTCACTCTGGTTTATCTCACCACATCATATCCATCATTAACCTATCTCAAATATTTAACCCATCGTTAATGTTCAATCCTGAATAGCTATGCTTAACAAAATCTTCTACGAAACACATTCTAAAAGAAAATGATATTTATTAAACCTTTCCTAATTTTTTGTCTTTTGGACCACCTTATTTTTTTTTTTTAAGTACAATATTACTAGTTTACCACACAAAGTGCAAAAGACCAAGGTCAAAAAGTCCTCTGCTCCAGAACCAGAACCAGAACTACATTCCTATTCCAAAACAGAACCAAAGCCAAACACCCACCCAATCTTATCACGTTTTGACTTTGCCCAATCCAAGTATCAACCCGCTGTGATTTTATCACCGTCTCATCCACCACTCACCCGTCCCTATCCCTGCCAAGATTTCCTCACGCGTTCCATAAAGCGGCGCGATACCTCAATCGAAGCCCAAGAACGTGACACGTGTACCCCTTCTCCGCTAATTTTCCAACTAACCCCAGTTACCGTATCATCCCCCTTCGCTTTCTCCAACCCTAGTCTAAGCTATATATATCCACAACCCTCTCCTCATCTCTCTCTCTCTCTCTGCTTTTTTTTTTACTCACTCTCTCTTTTCCGTTCCGTCCGTTCTTTCCCTTTGCAAATTTTCGGTTTCAAGAAGGAGCGAAAAGGCGAGGAACCAAGAACAGAAACCCGTATATTCACGATTAGGGTTTCTCTTTGGGAATGTGATTCATCGACCGACACAGAAGAACAAAAAATCAATGGCGGATAAGAGACTCGGCGTGATAGGGTACGCGCTGGCGCCGAAGAAGCAGAACAGCTTCATCCGCGACTCATTGTTGAGCACGGCGAAATCGCGCGGAATCGAGCTCGTACGGGTGGACACGGAGCGAAACCTGGCGGATCAGGGGCCGTTCGATTGCATCTTGCACAAGCTCTACGGCGACGAATGGAAGCAACAGCTGAAGGAATTCAAGGTTCGGAACCCGAATGCGGTGGTGCTCGACTCTCCGGAAGCGATTGAGAGGCTCCACAACCGGATATCGATGCTGCAGGTGGTGTCAGAGCTGAAGATCGAGGACCGGAGCGAAACCTTCGGGATCCCCAAGCAGATTGTGATATACGATAAGGAAACCCTAATGGACCGTCAGGCGTGGGAGTTCTTGAAGTTTCCGGTGATATCAAAGCCGTTGGTGGCGGACGGAAGCGCGAAGTCGCACAAGATGGCGTTGGTGTTCAGCCGCGACGCGCTGAATAAGCTGAAGCCGCCGATCGTGCTGCAGGAGTTCGTGAACCATGGGGGCGTGATCTTCAAGGTGTATGTTGTTGGGGAACACGTGAGGTGCGTGAAGAGGAAGTCGCTGCCTGACGTGTCGGAGGAGAAGGCGTTGGGCGGCGTTTCGGAGGACTTGTTGTCGTTTTCTCAGGTGTCCAATTTGGGTGAGATGATTGACGATGACAAGTATCACGAGTTGATGTTGCATTTGGACGACACCGAGATGCCCCCGCAGGGTTTCATCGTTAACATAGCTAAGGGTTTGAGACAAGCGATGAATTTGAACCTTTTTAATTTTGATGTGATAAGGGATTCTAGATATGGGAACCGCTACCTTATCATTGATATAAATTACTTCCCTGGGTATGCCAAAATGCCCGGTTACGAGACCGTGTTGACAGAGTTTTTCTGTGATATAATGTGTCAGAAACAGCAAGAAGAACAAGTGGAAGACGGTCCGGTGCCCAGTAGTGACCAAGATATGACAAAGATTCTAAGCAATACTTGTTGTGGTGATGGGGATGGGGGTAACCTTCCTGTTTCGCCTTAAGAGAAAGAGAAATCTGTTCCAAGTCTAAAATAATTGTGACCAGCCAATGTGCTTCTCATTCTGTCGGTGTCTTTAGTTGGTGGCTTTTGGGTAACCAAGAATTTGCTCAGTGGACCCATTTGCCAAATTGGTGGGTAGGCACGAGTTGCGCATACCGTTTTGGTAGCAATTAGTACAGTGGTAAAACCAGTAGGGTTGTTTGTGGCTAGTTTTTAACCTCATAACAACATGTATATTCCATCCACCATTGCTCTGGAGATGGGTACCTTTGCAAATACACTGAAGGTTTAGGAAAGTTGTATTTTGAGGCTTAGTTTCATTCTAGAAACTGCTTTACTTTGTGCCTTTGGTTTTTAACTCAATGCCTTTATTCTCCATTTCCCCAAATTCTATTCTCATTTTAGATTGCTTGCTTTTGATTACATTAATTGTGTTAAGATCTTCTTTCTTATTCAGTTATATATCTTCTTATTCATTTTGGGTTGCTTGCTTTGATTTTATTTTCAAACCTGATGTTTCTTAATTGGTATTATGCTAATGAATATTCCTTAAAGATGATCAGAATAAAGTTGAAAGGATATAGGCTCTTTATGCTGCCCTCACTTCCCTCTTCAGCTATCTGAAGTCTGAATAAAGGAGAAAAATTCTTAAAAGAAATGGCACAATATGAGGAAACCCGTGCATTATATGTGCCAACATAACTTTAACTTTTATCAAGAAACTAGATATTCAAATTTAATTTAATATTTCACACATGAGGTTTCTAATTTTTTGTTTATTTATGAGCATATTTACTTTTTTGTGGGTTGAAGGAGCCTCATGAAAATCTTTCCGGATGAGGTTATGGCTTATTTATTACATATGCTGCTATGTTGTTACGTGAAACTTGAGATGAATTTCAGCTCCTTAATCATTATAGTGACTCTTTTATTGAATTTTAATTGCTACCCCTATGTATGGCAAATGGTTTCATTGATTTTGGATTTCCTAACCAATGTTCTGCACGTGCAGTATTAGAGTTGTATAGCCATATGTATATATCGTGTCTCAAGATCATTATTGCAGGCTTATACAGAAGTTTGACTTGCAGTTCCAACATCTTTGTCATCACCATTTTCTAGCAAAAACACAATCCCGCAACCAAATTTTTAATTTTATATGCTGTTGTCAGCTGGTCAAGATCGGATGGTGTGTGCTGCCAAGATAAATGATTTTTTCTTTTTCTTTTATTGTCTTAGATTGTGGCACAACTTGAAAGGTTCTATGTGCAATAATTTTTATGTACCTAGATGAAATATCTCTGAAAAATTCTTATATGCATTGCAGTCAAAGATATACCTGGTCATAGTTATCAAATGCGGATTGCGGCATGTCACGCCCAACCCCGAAAAATGCTATAGTGTTATAGCGAGTTGCAATTGCGAAAATAGCGGAATAAATATATGACAGAAATAATGACAAAAAGAAATGAGGTAGGATCCTTTGACACCGGTGTCAAATTTGAAGTTTGACACCTCATCTGAGAGCCGTTAGATAAATAAAAAATCAATGGTGTCACATGCTTACAAATTAGAGTCGTTGATCTTTTTTGATCTAACGGCTCTTACATGAGATGTCAAACTTCAAATTTGACACCGGTGTCAAAGGATCCTGCCTCAAAAGAAATATTTTTTGCCTTCTGACTAAAAAACCCTTAAATTTTCTCCGATACACATTTAAATTTAGGACAAAATTGACATTTTGCCTTATGACAGTAATATGGCCGCAATGGCCGCTATTGCATTCCGATGTGGTGCGGCGCGGCTTCTTGCGGTGAGGCACCGCAACGCCTATACGGCGCAGCTCGCGGCGCTATTGCGGCACAATTAACTACTATGTACCTGGTATGTAAAATTTTCAACATGTGTGAACATTCTCACATTGATTTGATTTTCTTTTTGGAGACTGGCATTATTATTTTATGCCCATATTTTTTAAAATGTAAAGTAGCTGCTTGTTTACAGAAATGTCACTAGCTAGGATTGAACAACACGTTTTCAACAAAGGTGCCCCAAGGATATGGTTTACAAACTAAACTTGAGTTGCTTTGTTACATTTTTCTGTTTTCTATTCTTGGAGTGATGTGGGTCTAATCCTAATCCAAACAAGTGCAGGCCGGGTATTGCAATTGCTCTTTTTTGACCAACTTGATTTCCCCCCTCCATGTTTGGATGCCAGGCTTTCTCTCATTATTGGTAAGAGATTGTGTACAGTGCCTTGTCATAAGTGGTGCTGTATTGACTTAAGCAGAATATCATAAAAAAATATATCTTTAATTGTTGATGGGCATGTTTAGTAGTTTTTTTCCCTTTACGTTGAAGTTATATCCATTTTACCTTTCTTATCTTGTAAAAGCTTTCTTCTGCAAATGTGTATTGGGAGTTCATTTTGGGAGATTTGAAGGTGGTTGGATTACATTTTAGATAATTGCTGTACTGAACTAAGTCGGTGCAAATTTCACTGAATTTTTTTTTCCCATGATGTTTTCTATTACTTCAATGTTGTATACCTGCTGTAATTATTCTATTACAATGATTTCACTTTTGAAATTTTTCATCTACATTTGTGTGGCATGCAACATTGTATTATGGTGCTCCAAGTTTTAATGATTTCAAATTTATGTACCTTCACATTGGATTATGTATTAGAAACCCACTGTATGAAAAGTGTGATTTTATTGTCCTCATTTTACTTTTGAAATGAGGTTCTTTGCTTGTTTCTCAAATTTCTAATCTATTACTATTTGCTTTCCTAGATATGATTTGTCTTCACTTTGCTGGCCGTCAGTAACTTCCTACTGTGTGATCCTTTATGTTGAAGCAACTCAACATCAACAACAGCACTTTTAACCCAAGTTAATTGGGGTCGGTGATGTTGAAGCAACTATATTAGAATTTTCCTTTTGTGAAGTTTCTTGAATCATCGATATTCAGCTCTTGCTTTTCATCGTTTATAAGCTGTGGCATTTCCTAATTGACTGTGAATGTTAACCTTATCTGTATCAAAACTGTTGCTTTACATTTCCTTAAAAGGGAAATAAAAGGAAAAAATAACTTCCTTATTGGCATAGGGAGGTTAAGGTCATGCTTTTGTAGGTGATTGATTATATTTGTTAAGGGAGCTGGTTAGTTTACTTGTAAACAAAATATGTTTGTGTTATGCAAATATGCCTCTGGTCTGTTGGTCATGCTGCCTACAATCAGGTGTCTCCCCAGTTTAGTTTGTTTGATCCTGCCTTCTCTCTTCCAGTAGCAATATGTATTTGTATGTGTTGTGTGACTGTGATACAGCTTAAGTCAAATGCTTGTTATAAGAATAGCATTGCTGTTGCTTTAAGTGGCTAGCCATTAAAATGTTCAGGGCTTGACGTAGGGAGAGGGAGGGGGTGCGCATGCATATGGAAAAGATATTTAATTAATTGAAAAGGCTGTAAGAAGAGTAGTGGGTTCTGAAAATTTCAAGGGGGTTCACGGTCCCCCTCTTGTTATACCAGGAGCTGCCTCTTTCAGTTTTCCTCTATTGTATAAGTTTGAATGAAAATCTTGGCTTGGGTAATTAAGGTACTTGTTTGTCGAATGTTTGTTTATTTTAATTGTATAAACATTAATGTGGAATGCGTAAATGTTAATTTAGAAAATCAACCGTGGGAAGTTAATTAAATGAATGATGAGTTTTTTCTGAAGTGATGAATGGCATTAAGGATTCATGTAGCTTTGATTTATTAAGGTGCATATAAGACATTTTCAAGTAGTGTATAGAAAACTGATCAAAACATTTATGGCAGCAGATCTGAGAAGTCAATAAGATGCTTATGGAAGATTCTTTTCTTGATGGAAAGTCTTGTACCAAATATAGAAAAGTAAAACTAGGGTTGTTTATATTTTGGATAAAATGGTGTGCATGGTATGTTGTCTAGTAACTTAGTACTTCGAGAAAAATTTAACGCGAATAGTAAAATAGACAAAACAAGGTCTAGGGAAAGTTAGGTATATTTGGAATAATTTGAATGTAGATCTTTATCCACGTCCAAGTGTGAGAAGAAGCAATAAAAAAAAGTACATGGGCATTTAAAGTAATCTGTTTTTTTTTTTTTTTTTTTTTTTTTTCAGTACAGCATTTAAAGTAATCTTAGGGCGTGCTTATAATGGTTTTTGGCGTGATTCTAAATTTTGTTTGGCTACCCGGTAGCATTCTTAAAACCAGATTCCATGCCAGACCCTATATTTGCAAGCACTGGAAATGTAATGATCTATTGTAGTTACTCCTGTATGACCATTTTATTGTGTTCTTTTTCAGACTGATAGAATCTAATTTACCTTTTAATTCTTTAACCTCAACTTGTGAGAAACCAAGTATTGGTTGGGGAAGGGGAAGGGGAAGGGAGAAAGCCCATCTCTCCCAGTTTTATCGTTTTACATATATACATTTGAATATTCATAGTTTTAGCTGATATTGTGCTGCCATCTTGACCTTTTGGAGATCTCAGCTTGACATCAAATTGACATACAGCAAAGGAAGCTCAATGTGTTAACGAAATTGGGGGGAAGTGGTGAATAAGTGATGTGAAATAATCACTTTCTTCATGAGTCATATGATGGATACATCCTTGTTAACACATTGTATGTTTATCTCTTTTTGGTTTTGTTTTTGGCCATTATCTTATTCTGGTTTCATTTTAATGATTTTAGATGCATGATATATCTGTGTTGCCGTGTTGGGCACGCGTATTAGTGCCAATCTGCATTCTTCATTTCATTATGCAATTATTTGTGTGTTTTTTTTTCTGTTCGTCTAATTGGACTTAATTGTTCAAGATTCTGAGAATCACTAGTTGTATTATCAGAGGTTTTACATATTGAAGGGTCTTGAGTATTGTTCAAACTTGTTAGAGAAGGCATATTTGCTTATCATGTAATGCATTAAAATGCTGCTATCAAATAACTCTAGCTTCTTACTATCAACGAGATTAAAAGAGAAGGGCCAAATGTCTGTCTTTTCTTTTTTGGTACAGAAGTACCATTTTTTTTACTTATAAAGAAAGTTAGGGTTTTGATGTCTCATTTTCATTTTTGGCAATCTGATCCCTTTATAGTGTTCAAGTTTAAATTAAGAGAGGACATGTAAGTAACATTGTGTAGCTTCTATGTGCTGTACAATATGCTTACCATGACAACAAATATAGAAAGGAAAATAAGAATGAAGGTCTTTTAATGCAATCTTCTTTTTATTTCAATTTTCAAAATCTTCCTTTAATCTTAATTGAATTAGAGGAAGTCTGTAAGAAATCAAATTAGTTATAGGGAACTTCTTAGCAAGTTTTAAGTTACACCTCTATAGGGGTATTTTACAATTTTTAATTTTTAATATCGTGTCATCAGTAGGATGGCTCAATGTACTATATTTTTATGTTTTTTATTTTGTAATTTATGTCTACTTTATATTACTATAAAGGATGAATGAGGAGCATTGTAAAATTAAGCAGAAACAAATGTAGAGCCTTAAGGGAAGTTGTATGACGCTTTTAAAAGTTCCAAGGAAAGGTTTGTCTCTGTTTTTTGGAGGATTCTTTGGAGCCTGTGGCCATCATCATATTTCAAGTATTATAATCTGTCTCAACTCAAGACCTTGTCCCTGACAGGCGGAATAGGAACAAAAGCTGCTTGAAAGTCAGGTTTGCTCAGTTTCTGAACCGCTGAGCCAAATCTGGAGCATTTGAGCTGAATAATACCATCTACCCATCTGGGAGCTGTCATTCTGAGTGAGTGCTATTCGCTAGGTTGCACCTCCTCTTCCCTGTTGATGCTTCAACATGGATGGCTCGGTGGTGTAGCGGGAGATGAATGCTTCATGTGGTGGCATCTTGAGAGCAATGTCTTAAAAACCTGTCGTATGATTGAAACATTGATGACTTACATTTTCTTCACATTACATGTTTTCCATTCTTCTTTGAAGTCTGAGTTGCCTCGATTGATTTTTGTTGTAAATATTGTTGTTGAGGTCCCACATTATGTACATGTCTTTGTATTTCTCATTTGGTTTGATATATAAATGGAACCTCCTATGTGTAGTAAACACAAGGATTATAATCAATACCTTTTGTGTCTTGATGTTCAACATGGTATCTAGAGCCTACCAAGAGGAATCTTAGTTCCTGTCTTTCCGTTGGACCCATTGTTCGTCGAGTAATTTTTTTTTTTCGAAATCTGTCACGTCCATAAGTTTTCGGCTTTCGTCTATCGTCTAAGGTCATGTCCGATCACCATAACTATCAAGAATTGTTGTTCACCATCGTCTCGGATGACTTTTCTGGTGAGTTTTTCGGGGAAACACACATGATTGTGATTGCCATGATGAGGCGATCATCTCTATCCAGGGCCCACCCGAAGATTGTCCTCCACGTGCTTTCCCGCGTATGGAAAAACAATGCTTGTCCGTTTTGTTGAAGCGGTACGTGGAGGAGCGTGGGCCGTCGTCTTCATGTCCGACCACCACCAAAAGGTTCGCCGTCACCTTACTCACCTGCATCTGTCCTCACCTTGTGGTTTCGACTTCGTTATGACATTTTCATAGAGATTTTTCACCTTTGGTTATTGTTCACGCCTTTGTTTGTGTTTCTTGCCTTTGTTTAATGTGACCTATGGCTGATTCTTCACTCCATGATGCATCCACGGGCTCTCAGAAGCATGATGCGCCAATTTTCACTAATTATGTTAATGTTCCGTTGCACGTGGACAAGTTGGATGGCTGCAATTATGACTCTTGGGCTTATGATCTCAAACTTTGTATTGATGAACAAGATTATGCTGAAAATCTCACACTATTAAGGCTGAGTCTATTTCAGTAGATGCCCAATTATATAGCATCATCAAGTCTACCATATATCCGTCATTGAAGCAGATCTTCCGTGCTTACGTCACTTGTGAGTCTGTTTGGCATTAGGCCAAGACACTTTATACCAACAACACACAGCGACTCTGTGGTGTGTGTCATAATTTGATGACGACTGTTATGGCTGCTCGACACTTTGATGTCTCTATGTCAGCCTATTTGGGAAAAGTTCATGGTCTCCATGACTTTAATGAGCTTTTGGCACTTGTTGCAGACCCTGCTAAGGAACTTGAGCAATGCAACACCTTCTTCATGCTATTGGCACTTTATGGCTTGCCTTAGATTACTCTATCAACACGGATCAGATCTTAGGCTCTACTAATATTCCATCACTGGACTCTGTTTGGTCTACATTGCTTTGAATCCCACCTAAGCCTGCTATGGACCCTGTAGTATATGCTCCCTTTTCGATTGATCATTCTGCCCTTGTCTCCAAGGGTTCTGTATGTGCATGCAAACCCTCTAAGGGTCGCCCTCATTGCACTCATTGCAACAAGCCGGGACATACTATTGATCGTTGCTCGGATCTTCACGGTCGCCCTCTTGCTCAGCTAATTGATATGCGATCAGCATATAAGGAATTCCAAGATAAAAAGAGGAAGAATGTTACTTAATCTGATGCAAGAAAAGGGCAAAATCACTGTTAATTTGTCAAATATCTTAATATGAGGTTATATACTGATTTTATGTTGATTTCATAGGAGAAATGCACAAATTGGAGCTGAAAAGGACAAAGTGAAACTAAAGGCCCACGCTACGAGCGTGGGAATGGCGCTCACAACGTGGGAAGAGAAAATTTGGCAGATGCTACCACGTTGGTAGCGTGGTAACCGTGCTTGCAGCGCCAGAAGAGGAAAACTGTCCGAAACCACCGCGCTTGCAGCGCCAGAGGATCGCGCCACTGTTGAATTCAGAATTTAAATTCAAAATTTGAATTCAAATCTACTTTAATTAAATCTTTCCGTTATACGTTTCTGTAATAAAGTTATACTTTAATATTTCCATTATAACGTTTATGTAATAAATTGTAAGGTTTCCGTTATACGTTTCGTCAGAAGGGCAATTTTGGAATTTCGCGAGAAAACCCTAGTTGTTGCCTATATAAAGGATCCTCTCCACCATTCTAAAGCATTACACACAATTGAGAGGAGATTACACTCAGAAGGAGGTTGACGGCTGCGCTCAGGAGAATTCTTCCACGGATCTTCTTCTTCATCTCCTTCTCTTCTATTTTATGTTTTCATTGAATATTGGATTTTTAGCCATGATTATGGTTGGCTAGTACTCTTTATTGTAGTTAGGGTCACAAGCTTTATGTGAACCCTTGTTACGATGGATTGATTTGTTTTCTCTCTTTTATATAAAATTCTTTATCATTACCTTGCGCGTTATTTTCCATATATAAACTTACCCACTATTATATAAAAGAGAGAAAACAAATCAATCCACCGTAACAATGGTTCACATAAGGCTTGTGACCCTAACTACAATAAAGAGTATTAGCCAACCATAATCATGGCTAAAAATCCAATATTCAATGAAAACATAAAATAGAAGAGAAGGAGATGAAGAAGAAGATCCGTGGAAGAATCCTCCTGAGCACAGCCGTCAACCTCCTTCTGAGTGTAATCTCCTCTCAATTGTGTGTAATGCTTTAGAATGGTGGAGAGGATCCTTTATATAGGCAACAACTAGGGTTTTCTCGCGAAATTCCAAAATTGCCCTTCTGATGAAACGTATAACGGAAACCTTACAATTTATTACATAAACGTTATAATGGAAATATTAAAGTATAACTTTATTACAGAAACGTATAACGGAAAGATTTAATTAAAGTAGATTTGAATTCAAAATTTGAATTTAAATTCTGAATTCAACAGTGGCGTGATCCTCTGGCGCTGCAAGCGCGGTCACCACGTTAGCAGCGCGGTGGCTTCGGACAATTTTCCTCTTCTGGCGCTGCAAGCGCGGTTTCCGCGCTACCAACGTGGTAGCATCTGCCAAGTTTTCTCTTCCCGCGCTGTGAGCGCCATTCCCACGCTCGTAGCGTGGGGCTTTAGTTTCACTTTGTCCTTTTCAGCTCCAATTTGTGCATTTCTCCTATGAAATCAACATAAAATCAGTATATAACCTCAGATTAAGATATTTGACAAATTAACAGTGATTTTGCCCTTTTCTTGCATCAGATTAAGTAACATTATTCCTCTTTTTATCTTAGAATTCCTTATATGCTGATCGCATATCAAATAATTCCCAGATTTAAACGTTGCTGTCCTCAGCAATGTAAAAGACTCAGTCCAGGACATTTTTAATTAATCCAACATAACATTCCAGAGACATTCTCAGACACAATATGTCATGCATGCCTGACTCAACATCATAAACTCCCAATAATGTCATCAACTTCTTAGATATACAAGTCTACATTGGTTACCCCTCACACAGATAAATAATATTCACTCAACACTCAGTGTATGGGGGAATGACAATCACTCAATCTATCACAGCAATAACATTACCATAAGCTTGCTCATATTCTCAAGTTCCTAAAGATGAGGAACATTAACACATGCACAATTGATCACAAGAACTTTACAGGTTATAACTTGGCCGGGCTAAAGGGTAGGAATTTATGGATAGTAGCTGAAGCAACAATGAGATTGAAAACTGGTATTACACCTTCAACTTATTTGCTTTACTCCACTAACATTCCCACAAGATTCCGGGAATTAATTCCTTTTTCCTTTACATTCTTCACCCCTTCTTTTTAGATAATAAGAGCACACTTCCTTTGCCTTTCTTTTTATTGATCTTTTGTGGAACTTACCTCATTTCCTTTGTTTTCATTCCACAGCATCAGCGATTCAATCTCAATTAAGGTAAGACAATCGGAATATGGCTAAGCAAAATTGATGAACAAAAATGTTCAGGCTCCAAGGAGGTTAGCAATGGAAAATTTTATCTGGTGTAGTATTTGGCCATGGCTTAACAGAATAAAATTTTCCTTAATCATTTCAATCAGTGCATGCATCTTTAGAGAAACTGAGTAAGTTCTGAAATGCTATCACAGTGAGGTCTCTCAGAATAAAATAAGTGTTTAAGCACAAAAATTCACTAGCTATGATGTCAGACTAAACTTCCAAAAGAATCATTTAGGCATTATTAATCATTCAAGCATAAAAATTCAGACACACCAGTTGAAAGAAATTGCCTATACAATGTCATGCCAGAAGTTTATGCATTGTATTCCAAAATTCAATCAAGCATATTTAAACCTGAGAATTGTTGTTGTTTCTTCTTTCTCTCTCTCTCTTTTTCAAAACAAGACGTTTTTTTCATGGTGTATGGTGTAGTTCCACAGTATTCATCAATCTCTCATTCAACATGCTATGCGACAATTCCCAGATTTAGAATGTTGCTGTCCTCAGCAACAAACTATTCTAGATGATAGCTAATTCTGCCAGATGGAATACACACATACTTGTTAATTTCCAAAACAGAATAATCATGAAAACTAAACCAAAGTCAAATTGCAGCAATTTTTTTTAATTTTTTTTTCAACACTGTTTTCAAAATGTAAAAATAATTGTTTCAAGAAATCAGCAAGGTGCAGTGAGTGACAAAAAAAAAAGTAAAGCTCAAATGTCATCCATGAAATCATCATCAGCCTCCAGATCACCAAGCACATCATCATCAGCCGCAGCGGAAGGCATAGATGGACCCGCCTGTGAACTGGGTGGAACTTGAGCCATCAATCCAGCTGTGTCAATTCCCCTGTCCAGGCACAGTCGCTCCAACATACTCATCATATAGTTGCTTTGAACCATCAATTGCTGAAGCAACTGAGAGTCAGCAGATGGAGGTGTAGATGAGACTGGGGGAGGTGGTGGAACAGCACCGCCAGATGCTTTCCAAATAGCTTGCCTTCTGGACTCCTTTTGCATATCATTGTAGTGGTTTTGGGTCAGATCTTTTTTTATTTTCACATCTCTTGGCTCATCCTCTGGTATGTCCACTCCTGCCTGGATGCAAAGTTGCTCAATGAGTGAGCAGTGAGCCAAACTAAAATCTAGTCACCCCTGAGTAATGATATGGACTATCCTATCAGACAGAATAGCCCCAATATGCAGATTATAGTCCCCTAGCAGAGTGTAAAGCAGCACTGCCCTTTCCACATTGACATCGCTCAAATTTGTGGAAGCTGTGATTGTGGAATTGATGAAGGAATGCCAGAAAATTGCCTCTTCATTGAGGTCCAGCCGATCCAATTTCTCTGGTACATCCGGCTGACCCTGTTTGGATTTCCAGGCGGAGTGAGGCTGAGTAATGCCCTCCCGAATTGTTGCAACCAAAGCAGGCATGTCTTCCTTATACACTCCTTCAACAGGCTGCATCCTGTTGAATGTGTCTGTAAAGAAACAGGACTGTGTGGCTTCCCAGGAGGTGTTCAGCAACCTCTCTATCTGGAAAGTTGTAAAGGAGACCTCTCTCCCCCTTACCCAGCTCTTCCTTGTTCTGTCCACTGTATCCTTGTCAGCATTTGCGCAGAATTCACGCAAAATTGTACTGCAGCTTGCCCTTGGGAACTGAACCAGCTTGTTCCATCCCCTCCTCTGAATTGTGATGCTTACCGGACAGTCGTCCGCCAGAAAACTGCTAATCCTTCTTTCTTGAATTATCTTTTTCCTTAAAAACCAGTTGTGGTACTGGTCCTGTGCCTCCGGAGTTAGAAACCGGTTACCATCAAAATCGACCAAAGCAGGGGCTCTTGGCCTTTTTGTGCCAGATGCACCAGTAGTCTTTTTGGCGGCCCTATTTTCCTGTACTCAGAAAAATCCAACACAATAGAATATAGGACAGTTGTAACTATTAAGCATGTAAACAAACCAATTCCCAGATTTATCATTTTGTGCAGCTTACTTATCACATGGCAGTGATTCATCATGGTGAAATCCAAGACATGTGCAATCAGAAGCAAATCATGAATGGATAACTTAACATGTTCATGTTGTCATGGCAATGGGTATGTAATCCAAATATCAATAGTTACACATGGTATGAACTTACATGAAAATGTGTTAGGGATTTTAGCTTACACCATTTATCAAACACCTAGCATGCATGATAAAAAAAACTAACCACACTCACATTCCATGACACCATAAATACCATTGAACAGACCATCAACATAAAAGTTCTGATTTTTCCTATGAGACATTTGAACAAACACCTTGCATGCAACTCTAGATTTGTGCAATCCAATATCATCATGAAAGAGCAAACACCACCAACATGCATATATCCATGGAAACTCATCAAACAACAAACACATTAATAAAACAAGCATGAAACTTACCTTTTCACCAGCCATTGTTGATTATTTGTGAGAAAAATATTCAAACTCAGCACCAAATAGGAACCCACACCCTTGAGAAAGAGGGACAATGTAAGGGAAGAAGGATTATGGTGGTGGTGAGGTGTGTTGTGGTGGAGAGGTGTGTGTTGTGTGTGATAAAAAAAAAAGAAAGGGAAGAGGAGATGGGGAGGGCTGCGCAGCTTTGAGGAGAAGGGGAAGAGAAGTGTTAAAATGAAAATAGGGTTTTTACCCTATTTAAAAAAAACTGCCGCGACTCCCGCGCTCGCAGCGTGGGTTTCGCGCTGGGAGCGCGGGTACCACTGGCTATTTTTCCTTTCTGGCGCTCAGAGCGCCATTCCCGCGCTCTCAGCGCGGGTGTTACTGCCTGATTTTCCCTTCCGGCGCTCAGAGCGCCATATCCACGCTGCGGGCGTGACTTCTTTTCCACGCTTATAGCGTGGGAACCACGCTCTGAGCGTGGGAACCACGCTCTGAGCGTGGACTCCTCTGCCTTTTTCCTGTGCTTCACCCTGAGAGCGTAGGAACCACGCTACCAGCGTGGGCTTTTTTTAAAAAAAAAATTTCCTCCCCTTCCCAGCTCTTGTCAAAACAAACATCTAAACTACTCAAATTGAAAAATTTTCTACTGGGTTGCCTCCCAGCAAGCGCTTGTTTAACGTCACGAGCCTGACTGGAACCGTGATTATTCAGGTGAAGTTAAAGGGAAAGAAATTGTCTCCCTATTCACAAGTTCCCCATAGTAGAATTTCAGCCTATTTCCATTTACCTTAAAGGGTCTCTCAGCATCAAGAGGAGAGATCTCAATGGTACCATATGGAAACACATTTGTCACTACAAAAGGACCAGACCAACGAGATTTAAGTTTACCTGGAAACAACCTCAGTCGAGATTTGTACAATAATA
This sequence comes from Gastrolobium villosum, assembly GCA_032173675.1. Taxonomy (NCBI): domain Eukaryota; kingdom Viridiplantae; phylum Streptophyta; class Magnoliopsida; order Fabales; family Fabaceae; genus Gastrolobium; species Gastrolobium villosum. The sequence goes on along the minus strand of JAVKPL010007138.1, from coordinate 210,290 downwards.
CCTGTTGACCAGGTGCAAACTCCTTGTGCTTGATCTTGCTATCATGCCATAGCTTAGTCTTTTCTTTGTAAATTTGTGCACTTTCATATGCAGTTATTCTGAACTCATCAAGCTCATTCAGCTGTAATATTCTCTTCTTTTGAGCTCCTGATGGTTCAAAATTTAAAAACCTTGTAGCCCACAAGGCTTTATATTCTAACTCCACCGACAAATGACAAGGTTTGCCATACACCAATTGGTAAGGTGATATAATAGCCCAAAATAATTAATTAGCAAAATACATGTGATTAGATAATTAAGCATGTATTATTGAGTAAAAATAAGTAAAATCACTAACAAATTAATTGGGGTCACTTTTGAGGTAAAAAGTGTACTCTGTGAAAATTAAGCGCTGGGTGTTTCCAAAATATAAAAATGAAAGTAGAAATATTCCTGTTCCAACTGTTGGGTAAAGTTTGGTAATTAGTGGAATTGATAGATTCAGGTGAAGTTAACCTAAAGTGGCAAGTCAAAAAAGGAAAAGTCTCCCTATTCCTTTTGTGCGCGCACAGGTTGGTGGTTTTGAGTGATTCCAAAGTCTAAACCATTTCAATCCTAGCTTGGGTCAGTTGTGTGGTTTGAGATATTTCCTTCCAAAGTTTTGACCCATTGGAGGAATTGAGAGATTTGTTGGTTTCTACCTCCATGGAAGCTTGAGGAGTAACCAATCCTTGGTTGTGCAACCATTGGTGGTAAGATTTCATCCTTTGAACTCTATTTTCATTAGAATCCATGATTTAGGTTTTGGATGAATAGTGTCATTTATGGTTATGTGAGTAAATGGGCTATGTTCTTAGGAAGGGTCTCTCAATATTGAGAAAAATGCTAGGAATGACATCAAAATAAGATATGATTTTGTTTGGAAAATTACAAAATTATGCAGACTGGTAATCATGGAAACACATTTTAGGATTGAGGCTACCAAAGGAACCGTTGGAGCAAGTATGGAGCATGAAGATTGGTGAAGAACAAAGGTTAAGTTGGAAGCAAAAGGTAAGCCTGTTGACCAGGTGCAAAATTCCTTTATTAGTTTAAGTTGGTATGTAGCATGACGATGCTAAATTACCATCTGGAAACAACTCTCAGTCTTTTCTTTGTACAATATTTTATTGTCTGTATGACATTGTTATTGAACAGGTGCAAGACTTCTTTGTATATTCGCTTGATCTTGCTATCATGCCAGTGATTGGGCATATGAAGATATCTGTCATTTGATTAAGCATGTTATTTTGTAGTTCACATGTATAGGATTGCTAAATGAGAATCAATTGTCATATGCATGCTATATTTATTTGCACTTTCATATGCAGTTCTTTTGGTTCTGATCATAGTGTTTTGTAGCAAGTCCCATGATTCATTCAATGTATTTGCTATTTCTCTTCTTTTGAGCTCCTGATGGTTCAAAATTTAAAAACCTTGTAGCCCACAAGGCTTTATGTTCTAACTCCACCGGCAAATGACAAGGTTTGCCATACACCAATTGGTAAGGTGATTTTATGCCAATTGACATGCCAATTGGAGTTTTGAACGCAGTTCTATATGCCCAGAGTGCATCATCAAGCTTCTTTGCCCAATCCTTCCTAGAAATTCCCACTGTCTTTTCCAGGATTCTCTTTATCTCCCTGTTGGAGATTTCCACTTGCCCACTAGTCTGGGGATGATATGGTGTGGCTATTCTGTGTCTCACCCCATACTTAACTAGCAAACTCTCAAAATGTTTGTTACAAAAGTGAGTACCCCCATCACTGATAATAGCCCGAGGTACTCCAAACCTTGTAAAAATATTTTTCCTCAAAAAATTCACAACCACCTTAGCATCATTAGTAGGAAGAGCAACAGCTTCTACCCACTTAGAAACATAATCCACAGCAACAAGGATATACTGGTTGGAATAAGATGATGGAAATGGACCCATAAAGTCAATGCCCCATACATCAAACAGTTCTACCTCTAGAATATTATTCAGAGGCATCTCATCCTTGCGTGAGATATTTCCTGTTCTCTGACACTTATCACATTTTTCCACACAATCCTTTGCATCCTTAAAAAGTGTCGGCCAGTAGTAACCGCTTTGCAAGACTTTCTGCGCGGTTCTATTACCTCCAAAGTGGCCTCCATAGTTGGAAGAATGGCAATGCCACAAAATTTGACTCATTTCAAACTCAGGGACACATCTGCGAATGATCCCATCAGCACATTGGAAATAGAGATGTGGATCCTCCCAGAAATATCGCCTTACATCCCGCAGAAATTTCTTCTGTTGTTGCCTTGTAAGGTTAGGAGGCAACTCTCTTACAACTTTGTAATTGGCAAAATCTGCGAACCATGGAGGAACAAAGACTGCCATTACCTTCTCATCAGGAAAATAGTCATTGATTTCTTTTTCCGAACTATCTTGTAGCTCTTTTGCCTGAATTCTGGAGAGATGATCAGCCACTTTGTTTTCTACTCCAATTTTGTCCCGGATCTCCAAATCAAACTCTTGAAAGAGTAGCATCCACCTCAGCAGTCGTGGTTTGGCATCCTGCTTAGTCATCAAAAACTTAATAGCAGAATGGTCAGTGAAAACAATGATTTTAGATCCTAACAAGTAAGGTCTAAATTTGTCTAGTGCATAAACCACTGCTAACATTTCTTTCTCAGTTGTTGCATAATTAACCTGAGCATCATTCAAAACTTTGCTAGCATAGTAAATGACATGTAACAATTTTTCCTTACGCTGACCAAGGACTGCACCAATTGCATAAGCACTGGCGTCACACATGAGTTCAAATGGAAGGTTCCAATCAGGAGCTGTAAGCACAGGAGCTGTAGTAAGCTTCTCCTTCAACAAATGGAATGCCTTCGAACATGCATCATCAAACACAAATTCGGAGTCTTTCACCAAGAGTTGGCTCAATGGTTTAGCAATCTTGGAGAAATCCTTGATGAACCGCCTGTAAAAACCTGCATGTCCTAGGAAACTCCTAACAGCATTTACATTTACGGGAATGGGAAGTTGTTCAATTAACATCAATTTTGCCTTATCAACTTCAATCCCTGCATTAGAGATTTTGTGTCCCAGCACTATACCTTCAGTTACCATAAAATGGCACTTTTCCCAATTCAGAACCAGATTAGTCTCATTACATCTTTTCAAAACTTTAGACAAATTGTTCAAACAAGAATCAAAGTTAGAACCAAAAACAGAGAAGTCATCCATAAATACCTCTAAACCTTTCTCCACCATATCAGAAAAAATGGAGAGCATACACCTTTGGAATGTGGCAGGTGCATTGCAGAGGCCGAACGACATTCTTCTGTATGCAAAGACTCCAAATGGGCAAGTAAAAGCTGTCTTTTCCTGGTCTTCAGGAGCTACAGGTATTTGGTTGTAGCCTGAATAACCATCCAAGAAGCAATAATAAGAGTGGCCCGCCAGTCTTTCCAGCATTTGATCAATAAAAGGTAGTGGGAAATGATCTTTCCGCGTAGCTGTGTTCAATCTTCTGTAATCGACACACATTCTCCAACCTGTGATAGTTCTGGTTGGAATCAACTCTTGCTTTGCATTGGTAACTACTGTCACACCACCTTTCTTTGGCACTGTTTGAACTGGGCTTACCCACGCAGCATCAGAAATTGGGTAAATCATTCCTGCATCAAGAAGCTTTACAACTTCTTTTCTTACCACCTCCTTCATTGTTGGGTTTAATCTTCTTTGTGGTTGTCTCACGGGTTTGATATCATCTTCCATGAGAATCTTATGTGTACAAAAAGAAGGATTTATGCCCTTCAAATCAGTAATAGACCATCCTATGGCGGTCTTGTGAGCTTTTAAAACTTCAACCAGCTCCTTTTCTTGACCTTCGGAGAGGTCTTTGTTGATGATTACTGGATAAGTATCACCATCTCCCAAAAACACATACTTCAAAGTGTCGGGTAATGGTTTCAACTCAACCTTAGGGGCACCAACCTCTACATCTTCAGCTTTTTCTTCCAGTACCTCCACAGTAATTCCTTCTTTTTCAAAAGGTATATGATCACGAGCTTTCAACTCATAATCAATCTCTTGAGGCCGCTCTTTCTTGTGTTGAATTGTTTCATGAAAAGAATCAACCTGGAAACAATCATTATTCTCAGCAGGTCTCTTCATAGCTTCTGAAACATTGTAGATAATCTCCTCATCATTCATTCTCAGTTTAATCATCCCTTGTTCAACATCAATTAAAGCTCGGGCTGTAGCCAAAAAGGGTCTTCCTAATAGCATGGGTTTCTCACTTCCTTCTCCCATATCTAACACCACAAAGTCAGCAGGAAAGATAAACTTATCAACCTTGACAAGGATATCTTCTATAATACCATTAGGTTTCCTCACGGATCTATCAGCCAATTGGAGAGATACCTCGGTAGGCTTCAATTCCTCAATCCCCAAAGATTTGTACACTGAAAAGGGCATCAGATTAATGCTAGCCCCAAGATCACATAAAGCTTTCCCAATGCCAATATCACCAATAGCAATAGGGATATTAAAACTCCCTGGATCACTAAGCTTATCTGGGATTTTCTGCTGGATAAAAGCACTACACTCCTCAGTGAGTGTTACAGTTTGGCATTCCTGTAGCTTCTGCTTCCTGGATAAAAGATCTTTCATGAATTTTGCATATCCAGACATATTTGCTAGGGCTTCAGCAAAAGGAATATTGATGTGTAGCTTCTTGAAAATGTCCAAGAATCTATCATAATGTTTGTTATAGGCTCCCTTCTTGAATCTTTCTGGATAGGGTGCCTTAGACATCACATATTCGTGGCTTAACTCATGCTTTTTCTTTGCCACAACTGGTTGTTCTTCAACCTGCTCTTGTTCAATCACAACTTCTTTTTCTTTTTCTTGTACAATTACCTCAATCTCTGGTTCAATTGCTTCCTTATTCTGTTCCTCTTTCCCCTTTGTTGTATCTTCCAAATTCACCGCTGGTTTTGTTGGAACTGTCAATATCTTACCACTTCTTGTGGTGATAGCCATACAGTCATCCTTTGGATTGATAACTGTATTGCTTGGAAAGGTACCTGGAATTCTTTCTGAAAACTGCTTGGCCAGCTGGCCTATCTGATTCTCCAGGTTTTTGATGGAAGCATTTGTGTTTTTATTGTTGGCTCTAGTTTCCTCCATGAAAGCATTGGTATGTTGAGCCATCTCATTAGAAGCCTTAGCCATTTGAGCAAAAGCTTTTTCCCACTCAGCTGGCTCTTTTTGTTGATTCTGTGAAGATTGAGCATAATTATTGTTAGATTTAAAATCCATACCAGATCCTTGAGTCCTCCGCTGAAAATTGTTGTTACCACCAGGGAAATTCTGATTTCGCTGGAAGTTTTGTTGTTGTTGGGGAGGACGCTGATCATACCAGATCCCATTCACCTGTAATTGTTGAAGTGAATCTTCTGATGATGGATTCGGACACTCACTGGATTCATGACTTTCTTGGCATTGATCACAAACCAGAGGAGTTGTTTGAACCTTTGACACTTGAAACTTGTCAAATTTCTCACTTAAACTGTCAAACTTTTTAGATAATGATATTACATCACTATCTGCTGGTTTTGTTGCTGCTCTTTGTGTGGGAGCTAGCACACTTTCATTCTCATTCCTTGCAAGCTTTTTGATCAAATCAATAGCCTGCTCAGATGTACTTTCCCGAATAGAACCTCCAGCGGCACTATTTATTATCATCCTTGTTTCAGGAGTGATTCCATTGAAGAATATCACCACTTTTCTATCATCATCTCCTTCATAATGTGCACATTTCCTGTTAAGTTCCTGGAATCTGTTCCATGTTGCACAGAGTGATTCTCCTTCCAGCTGGCGAAAATTTGTGATTTCATTCACCAGCTGATTATATTTTTCCATGGAGAAGAAATGATCAAAGAATTTGCTGGACAAATCTTCCCATGTAAGGATGCTGTTTGCTGGCTGTCGTTCAATCCACCTCAATGCTTTTCCCTTAACAGCAAAAGGGAACAACCGGAGCCTGATAGCATCTGTAGATACTCCATTGTGCTTAGTTGTATCACAGACCATTAGGAATCGGTCTATGAACTCATGAGGATCTTCATCATCAGCACCAGAAAACTGAACCCTTTCCACCAAAGAAATCAATGATGGCTTGAGTTCAAAGTTGTTGGCCTCCACATTTGGCCTTACTATGCTTGAATTGGCCCTGTTGAATACTGGAGTCAGAATTGTATTCAACAGTCTTGGAGGTTGATTGTTGGCATTTCCTCCTCGTCCATGACCAGCATTGTTGTTTTCTGCCATCTCTTGAATTGGTTGTAAAGGTATGTGCTTAGAATCTTCCCAAATGATCTGTCTAGCAGCCTTCCTTAGTTGCTTTTCGGTCCTTGCAATTTCAGAATCAATTACAAAGTCCTTAGGCGGAAGTCTGCCTCGCATAAAACTCAGGAAAATTATTAGTAGCACCTGAACAACACAAAACAAGATAAAAAGAATAAAAATAAAAATCTAATCTCAAGAATCTACGGTTATTTGTAATATTGATTACACAATCCCCGGCAACGGCGCCAAAAACTTGTTGCGTAATCGGCAAGTGTACCGATCGTTCCAAGTAATAAAAGTGATAAGTAAGATCGTCTCCACAGGGATTGTAAAACAACTACTACGATAACCAGTCCTCTTAAGTTAGATGAATCGATTTGTGGTTTCACAATATTGTAACTAATTAAAAAGTAAAAGACTTGTTTTTAGGTTTTTATGAGAAAGACTTAAAATAAGAAATTGAAGGAAATGTTTTTGTAAAAGAAGTGAGAAAAGTACTGTAGCCAGGGTACATTCACCAATTGCTCCCAATTTTACTTTGGATTGATTCACAATACTTATCGAAATTAACAACTCAGACAAATTATCATCTTTAAAAATAATTAGTTAGATCCCAATCCCTTGGTGATCTAACCCTTTACTTCAATTGGAACCCTAATCCCTTAGTAATCCCGCATGAAAATAAGCATTATGTAGATAAATCCCACGACTGCAATTCATACAAGTCTATTCCTAGAACATGCATGAAGCGTCATCTTTATCTCCTTTCAGAATCAGTATTCCAATATTCCTATTGCGAACCCTAATCCCCAGAATATCATCCCCTATTAGGTTGATCAGATCTAACAGAAATAATATCAATACGCACAAGATAAAGATGAAGTATATTAAAATCAACACATATAGTGATTCAATCCTTGTACCAATTGTTCACAAAGGGATCATGGGCCCTGACTACAGAAAATAGATCTAGCCAATCAACATCATGATCGCTGATCTGAATTCAACATGAACTGAAAATAAAAATAGAAGAAAAGTACAAGAACGGGACGACGAACACGAAGAACGCCTTCATTCTCCAGCCGGATCTGCCTCTTTTTGGGTCTTTTTGGTCTGTGTCTCCTTCCAAGGTTGAGTCTCTTTTTATAAGAGACCTTGACCTAATTTGCTAAATTTTGAACTTCATCTTTCGCGCCTCCCACGCTGACAGTGCCACTCCCGCGCTGTGAGCGTGGGAGGTTCTGCCTGTTTTTGCTCTCCCGCGCTGATAGCGCGGATCTCACGCTCTCAGCGCGGGATCTTCTGCCAAATTTCTGCTTCCCACGCTGTGAGCGCCATACCCACGCTGACAGCGTGGGATTTTAGCTCTTCTTTGTTCTTTTTTGACTTCTTTTACTGCGTCTTTCTTGATATTCAGACTTTGGATACTTTTAATCAGTTTTTCTGCCTTTCTTGCATTGATTGAGTCACTTTATTCTTCTTTTCGTCTTGTAATTTCTTATATGTTGTTCGCATATCAAGTGTATATATATATATATATAAGTTGTTTATTTCTTATTAATTTGTGTCTTCTATAAAACTCTCTGGAATGATAAGCCCATCTCATATATTAATTTAAATTTATTCTTTTATTTATCGTAATTAATATTATCATCTTGTTTACGTGCGTGCAGAAGATGTCGTTCATATAGAGTTCAATAAAGTCAACTGAATAATGAAAGATGGATCCTCTACAACATGTTATTCAATTCCTGATGTCACCTCGGACCAAGGCGTGGCTAAAACAACAATTGTTGATTCCTTTACTACAGTACGAGGCTAGAGTTAAGGAACTAAAAATTTGTGTTCAAAATCTCAAGAAGGCTAGAGATGTAGTTCAACATAGAGTTAAGGAGGAAAAAAACCGATATGGAAGAAGATTTGCAAATGAAGTTAAAGAATGGATACAAGGGGTGGATAATATAATTTCCGAATATGAAGATTTTGTTGGGGATGAATGCACTAAACATGCAGAATTTGACTTTCTTAAAAGTGGTTTCCTTCCTAATCCCGGGATAAGGTATCATCTAAGCAAAAGAGCATTTAATATTACAAGGAAGGTTAATGAACTAGAGCAAAAATCAAAGGATGATGCAGTTTCTTATTGGCTTGGTCCACCCTCTATGGTTGCCTTTTTTACTAATGTTGGTTATGAAAGATATCCCTCAAGAGATGAAACTGTGAGCAAGATTAATGCTGCATTGAAAGACCCAAATGTTAGAATGATTGGAGTTTATGGGTTGAGTGGTGTGGGCAAGACCAGTTTAGTCAAAAGGGTTGCTAAGGAAGCCTTGAAATCTAAGAAAGCCTTGAAATCTAAGGAAGCCTTGGAAGCTAAGATGTTCGATGTAGTCACCATGGCAAGCATAACAAGGAATGTAGACATAAGAAAAATCCAAGGACAAATTGCTGACATGCTCGGGATGAAATTGGATGAGGAAAGTGACATTGCAAGAGCTGCTCGAATACAAGAGAGATTAAAGAACGAGAAAGAAAGCACCCTTATTATCCTAGATGATCTTTGGGCAGAAATTGACTTCAATATGCTGGGGATTCCATCCGATGATGATGAGAGGCAATCCCCTCAAGCTCACATTATTACTGAAATGGAAAAATCCCATGTGGCTCATAGTATGATGAAAACAGAACTTGATGCTCTCAATCATGGTAATTAAAAACTTGATTTATCACTATGTTTTTTAGATTTTTTTTCATTCAAAACTTTTTTACTAATATTCCAATCACTTTTATTTTATTCTTATGATTTTTCATAATTTTTTTACATTATGATTTTATATTTCACGATTTTTTTCCCCTTTTCATTTTTAAGTAAAATCTCATTTTTAACTACTTGCTGCCAATATGATGAAAACATAATCTGATGCTCTCAATATGATGAAAACAGAATATGGTGATCTCAATAAGATGATATCTAAAAAAGACACAAGTGATTCTAGTACGATGAAAACAGAAGAAACTCTTAGTCATTACAAAGGGTGCAAAGTTTTGATGATTTCTGAAAGTAAAAAAGTGTTACTAAGTCAGATGGAAGGGAAGGGAAACTCTATTTTCTCCGTGGAAGTCTTAACGGATAAGGAAGCAGAGAAGTTGTTTAAGAAAAAGGCTGGAATAGGTGATACAAATTCGGATTTGGAAATATTAGTAGCTCAAATCGCCATGAAATGTAATGGACTGCCAATATCAATTGTAACAACTGCAAGGGCATTAAAAAATCAAAGCCGCTTGGTATGGGAGAACATTAACCGAGAGCTTGAAGGGAAAAATTTAATGGGAGCACCTGAGTTTTCTACCAAGTTGAGTTATGATCTTTTAGAAAACGAGGAGCTCAAGTATGCTTTCTTACTATGTGCTCACATGGGTCATGATGCATTGATTATGGACTTGGTGAGATCCTACATTGGTTTGGGTTTTCTTCAAGGAATCTACACAGTAAGGGAAGCCAAAGATAGAGTATATGTATTGGTCGGAAAGCTAAAAGAGTCTGGTTTGTTGTCTGATAGTTATTCAAATGATCATTTCACCATGCAAAATATTGTTCGCCGAGCGGCTTTGTCAATAGCACTCGAGGAGAAGCATGTATTTACAATGATAAAGAAAAAAGTAGATGAATGGCCTGATGAGGATAAACTTAGAAGGTACACTGGTATTTCCTTACAACATTGTGATATCATTGGCGGGTTTCCTAGAATGATAAATTGCCCACAACTTAGATTCTTCCATGTTGATAATAGTTATCCACGTCTGACATTACCAGACAACTTTTTCAAAAAAATGAAACAGCTCAAAGTATTAATATTGACTGGCTTTGATCTATCACCTTTACCTTCATCAATTATAAGCCTAACAAAGCTCAGAATGCTTTGTTTGGAGGAATGCACGCTAGGTGAGAAATTATCCAATATAGGTGAATTGAGAAACTTAAGAATTCTTAGTTTTTCAAGATCTGATATTGAAAAATTGCCTGTTGAATTGAAAGAGTTGACAAAGCTTCAAATTCTTGACATCAGTAATTGCTCCAAACTTAAAAAAATTCCATCCAATGTAATAAACAGTTTGATTAGCTTAGAAGAGCTGTATATTGGAAACACATTGATTCAATGGAGCATTGAAGAACAAACAAATCAAAGTGAACATGCTAGTCTTTCTGAGTTGAGGCATCTGAATCTGTTGTCAACTATGGACTTAAAAATCCCAAATGTTGACCATTTGCCAAACAACTTGTTCTTTGACAAGTTATATAGTTACAAGATTATTATTGGAGATTTGAAGGAATATTTAGAGACAGATTTCAAGATGCCAGAGAAGTATGAAACATCAAGATTTTTGGCAATACAGTTAAATGAGAGCTTTGACATTCATTCTCTAATGGGTATCAAAATGTTGTTTAACAAAGTTGAGATTTTGTTGTTAGAAGACCTTAATGGTGTTCAAGATATGTTTTATAGATTGAATTTGAAAGGATTTCCATATCTTAAACATTTGAGCATTGTAAGCAATTCCCACATTCAATCTCTCATCAACCCAACAGACAGACAGCCACCTGAGGAGGCTTTTCTTAAATTGGAGTCATTGTACCTCTATGATCTCAAGGAATTGGATAAAATATGCTCATGTAAACTTTCAACATTCTCATTTGCCAAATTGAAAGCTGTCAAGATCTATCAATGTGGTCAATTGAAGAGCATCTTTGACATTTCTATGGTTAGACATCTAACTATTCTTGAAACAATTGAAGTTTCTGAATGTAACACTCTGAAGGAGATTGTGGAGACTGTGGAAACGCAAACTAACACTGAGCAGCTTGAGTTTCTTGAATTACGTACTTTGACAATACAATCTTTACCTCAACTTACTAGATTTGATCCCATTTCATCAAAAGAAAGGGAGGAGAGAAAACTATTATTCCACGAAAAGGTGTGTTTATAACTATCATAGAGATTTGTTTATCTTTTACATTTCATACTCTCTTCCATATTTTATTTGTTGAAACTAAAAAGGATAGACTTTGAGTTATAAACTTAAAAAATATTTCTTTTCTGTAGAGAAAATTAATTTAAGAAAGTCAAAATCAATTATTTTATTTTTGGTGACCCTAATGCGTCTTCCTTTGCAGGTTATACTTACCAAATTAGAGAGAATGGAGTTGTCCTTGATCCACATCGACATAATATGGAGTGACCAACCTTCATTATGTTCCAGTTTTCAAAATTTGATTCACTTGGTTGTGAATGAATGTTGCGATTTAAAATACTTATTATCATTTTCAATGGCCAAGACTCTGATAAATCTTCAAAGCCTTTCTGTAAGCGAGTGTGCAAAAATGGGGCAAATCTTTCTCCAAGGGAAATATAGTCATGCTGAAACGAAGGTATAAAAATTGGTGGGGTTAGATTCGATTTTTAGATCTCTTTGTGCGCCTTCATTTTAATGTTGATGTAGTATCCCATTATCTTGCATGTTAGATAATTTGAAATCTCTATTTCGAATGAGTCCTTTGATATTCTAAACTAATTTATTAACTTTCATAGGATTTGCAAAAATATAAAACACCCTAAAATAACATGTCTTCAATCTCTCCTATAATTAAGATTTTAAATCGCAGTGTTCAGCTGCACTATTGTGATTTTTTAAGATTACTGTTATTGATTTTGTGTTGGAAGTATTCAAGTATGAGTTGTAAAGAAGTACCACATTGGCTAGACATAGACCAAATGATGACCATATAAATGGAAAAAGACCCATAAACCTATAGCCTTAAGAAAATAAGACTCAATGTGACTATACCAAGCTCGCGGGGCTTGTTTTAGTCCATAAAGTGCCTTTTTCATCCTTGTCAAACTTTGTTTATGTTAAAAGAATTAGTTCATTGCCTTTCTCAATTTGTAAACTTTATGCTCATTTCCACCATAACCTTCTCATAACTAGGGGGTTGTTCAATAAATATTTTTCCAACCTTCCCAGGGGGTTGTTCCAAGTACCCATGCAAGAATGTCGAATTGACATCTAGCTGGTAAAGAGACCAAGAATTTTGTGCAACCAATGCAACCACCAACCTGATTGTATCATGTCTCGCAACAGGAGAAAAAACTTATGTATAATCAATCCCATATTATTGCTTGTACCCCTTGACAACCAAGCGTGGTTTGTGCTTGTCAATTTCACCATTTTCCTTTAACTTTGTTTTGAACACCCACTTCACACCAATTGTTTTGTGTCCATTTGGAAGATCAGTTAACTCCCAAGTATCATTCCTCTCAATTGCTTCAATTTCAGCATCCATTGCTTTTCGCCAGTTTTCTTCTTTGACAGCACTTTCAAAAGTCATGGGATCACATTCTGAAAACAAAGCAAAGTGAGTAATTGGATCTTCAATTCCAATTACCTCATAATCTTCCATCCAAACAGGCCTTCTTCTAACACGATGAAGAGATTGAGTTTCTTCTTCGTTGACTCCAATTACTATTGGTGAGGATTGACTAGCTGAAGAAGTTGCAATGGATGAATTTTCAGGCATACTAGATGCTGAAATTTGCTCTTGTTCAGAATCAATATCACAAAGAACTTGGGTAGGCTGCTGCATATTCCAATCCCAAGTGTTTTCTTCATCAAAAACAACATCCCTGCTAACCATAATTTTTTTTGTCAGTGGATTAAATAATTTATATGCGTTAGATGTATCACTTACATCTAGAAAGACACATTTTTCAGCCTTGTCATCAAGTTTTTTCCTTTTCTGATCCGGGACATGAGCATATGCAATGCATCCAAAAATTCTAAAGTGATCCGCATTTGGTTTTCTCCCACTCCAAGACTCTTCTAGCGTCATATTTCTAACTTGAAAGGTTGGACTTCTATTCAAGACATGAATGCACCAGTTTACTGCTTCTGGCCAAAACGTCTTTGTAACTCTTCCTCTTGCCAGCAAACTTCTAACCATGTTGAGGATGGTTCTATTCTTCCTTTCTGATACACCATTTTGTTGTGGTGTATATGCAGTTGTAAGCTCTTTTCGGATGCCATGTTCTTCACAGAAAGCTTCAAATTCTTTTGAGCAATATTCGCCACCACGATCTGTGCGAAGTGTTTGGATCATCCTTCCTGTCTCATTCTCCACACGAGCTTTGAAAATTTTAAATGTAGATAAAGCTTCTGACTTTTCCTATAAAAAATAAACCCACGTTTTCCTAGAAAAATCATCAATGAAGGTAATTAAATATTTTTTACCTCCATTAGAAATTGGATTTATTAGACCACAAATGTCTGAATGCACCAATTGCAAAATTCCCTTTGCTCTCCATGAGTTCCCTTTTGCAAATTCAGAACAATGTTGTTTGCTAACAACACATTCTTCACATACTAAGGAATGAGGAATTGTGATTTGAGGGAGGCCTGTCACCATATTTTTCTGTTGGAGCGTTTTCAACCCACCAAAGCTCAAATGGCCATAGCGAAAATGCCACAACCATGAAGGATCTTTCATTTCAGCCATTAAACTAGATTGGATTCCTTCAATCTTTAATGGAAACAATCTGTTTGAACTCATCTGAATAACAGCAATAACACCTATAACAGAATCATATATTTCACAAACACTATTTTTAATAGTGATCACATAACCCTTTTCTTGTATTGGCCAGCACTCAATAAATTACTTTTCAAATCAGGAACATACAATACATTAGATATTGTTTCCACAAAACCATTCTTGGTTTTTATTTTAATGTCACATTTTCCCATTACTTTCACAGTAGAATGATCACCAAAACTCACAGTAGATTGAAAATTTTCATTCAGATGAGAGAAAGAAGACTTACTACCACTCATATGGTTGCTGCAGCCAGTATCCACTTACCAAACATCTGACTCAACTTTCTTTTCATCTTTAGAAACCATCAATAAGGTTTCACCTTCCTTCTTTTCTGCAAAGTTTGAACTTTCTCCTTTTTCTTTGTTATTTGACAGCCTAGTATAACATTCAGATTGATAATGACCAAATTTATGACACCTAAAACATTCTACCTTGGATTTATCAGGGGCTCCTCCTCTGCCTCTGTCTTGAAATTGATCATTATTGGCTCTGAAATTAGTGGACCTTCCTCTGTCTCTACCTCTACCCCTTCCTTGAAAATTGTTGGAATGAGTATCGGTAGAAACCTTTAATGCTTGCTCATCTGTGTCTTTCTGTTTGAACTTTTGTTCATGCACCATCAATGAGCTCTGCAATTCATCAAGTGACAACTCATCTATATCTTTAGATTCTTCTACAGCACAAACAACAAAATTAAATTTTGCTGTTAGTGATCGAAGAATTTTTTCTATGACAGTTATTTCTTCTGTCCTGTCTCCATGAATTCGCATTTTATTGACAATGGTCATCACGCGAGAGAAATAATCTGCAATTGATTCTCCCGACTTCATTCGAAGTGTTTCGAATTCTGAGCGTAAAGCTTGAAGCTGCTGCCTCTTTGCTCTTGCAGAGCCTTGATACTTCTTTATCATGGAGTCCCAAATATCCTTGGAAGATTCTTTGCAAATAATCGTTTCCAAGATGGAACGATCAATGGCCTGAAAGAGATAATTTTTCGCCTTTAAATCCTTCAGTTTTCTGCTTCATGAGTTGCTCGTTGTGCTGCTGTCAACTAGCTCCTTCTGCTGGTTCGGCAATGCCATCGGTAACAACGTCCCAATATTCCTTGGATCGAAGGAAATTCTCCATCAACATGCTCCAATGATCATAATGACCATCGAAACGTGGAATGATTGCTTGCACAAAATTAGAATCTGTGGCCATGACTCTGCACTTTTTTTCACAACTCTATTCCTTCATGTGTTTAACTCTCAACCTGACTCTGATACCACTATTGGGAATGGTACGGGGGAGCCCAAAACCCTTTGCAAGGGAAACATCCATGGGCCAAGTGATAAACCACAATAAGTGGGCCGACAAACCTTAAGGCTGTAGGTTTAATGGGTCTTTTACACTTATATGGTCATCACTTGGTCTATGTCTAGATGATGTCGGACTTACTTTACCACTACCCACTCACACTTGATTATTTCCAACATTTTGTTTGTGTTGCTATTCGTAAAAGTCGTATTTGCCCAATTTTTGTTTTTTCACAATTGCTACAATAGTAATACAACAATTTCATAACCCAAACTACAATTAAAAATTTCATAATCAAGTTACATTCTTCTTTTTCTTTATTGATTTGGTTTGCTTTACATTTGACATCTATGTTAATTGGATTAACTTGTGGCAATTGTGAACCAAAGCAGGGTAGAATCTTTCCAAATTTGAAGAAAATCAAACTGAGTAGTATGAAAATTCTGAGTGAGATATGGAATTCTAAACTCCCTTCAGATTCCTTTGGCAAACTGGATACTCTGATCATCGAGAAGTGCGATAAATTTGTCAATGTATTTCCTTCTTACTTGAAGGGAATATTTCAGAGTCCATGCAACTTAAGTGTTACTAATTGCAGGTTAATGGAAAAGATATTTGAGCTAAATGATAAAAATGGTATAGATGTGGCCAACTTGCAAGATGTTCATTTAGAAGCACTCCCGAAATTGAAGCATGTATGGGAAAGGAACGAAGACAGGAAAGTGACTCTTAACTTGGAAAAGTTGCAAAAGATATGGGTTCATGATTGTAACAGCTTAGAATATATATTTCCAGTTTCTGAAGCCAGATGTCTTCCCAAGCTTGAATACCTTGTGGTATGGGATTGCTTTGAATTAAAGGAAATTGTTGCCAGGGGAAAAGGTACCAACACTGACTCAAGCAATTCCAATCCATCATTTGAGTTTCCTAATCTAATCACCATCAAATTTTCAAAGCTGCCAAACCTTGAGAGTTTCTATCCAGGACCTGATAAATTAAGTTTTCCAAAATTGAATGACTTATGTGTTGAACTTTGTGACAAACTGGAACCATTCAGAAAAGAAACCGTGGATGCTGAATGGAAGTTTGTGCTCTTTCCTGAAGAGGTATTAGTAAGCCTTTCAAATCTTAAAAATTCATACTAAATTATAGAAAAAATAGAGCAAAAATCATTATAGAGGTGGGAAAAAAACTCAATGCATTTTCATATATTTATACTCCCTTATTTTTCATCATTTATTTCTTACAGGTAATCAATCAGTTGAAGTCCTTGCAAATTGAGTCATGGCATGTAAAATTGTCAAGCAGCTACATGGGGGAAGGTAACTATCGAAGGAACAAATTAGAAGAGCTTCGCTTGTCTAAATTAAATAATACCGAGGTTCTATATTCTTTCCTTCATAGCAATCCTAATCTCAAAAGCCTATCATTGATTTGTTGCTTCTTTAAAGAGATGGTTCCTCTCACAAGGCATGCTGAAATTCAAAAATTAGGGGTTGTTCCAGAGCTGAAAAGCTTGAAGTTAATAGACTTGCCTAAGCTTGAGAAGATAGGCCTTGAACGAGACATACTTCTTCAAAGGATAGAGTTCTTGATTTTAGAAAGCTGTCCTCGTTTGGTCACTATAGTGCCTTCCTCGGTATCTCTGACCCACTTGACAAATTTAGAAGTGGTTAACTGTAATGGATTAGAATATTTAATGCCACCATCGACTGCAAAAAGCTTGATTCATCTGAGAACAATGAAGGTAGTCAAATGTGAGTCTCTGAAGGAAATTGTATCAGAGCAAGGAAATGCAGACAAAGTTGACATTGTTTTCAAACAATTAAAAAATCTAGAACTTGTGTCACTGAAGAACCTCAAAAGTTTCTGCAGCTCTAACAGTTGTGTCTTCGAGTTCCCTTCATTGGATAAATTATTTGTGAGTGGATGCACCAAAATGGAAAATTTCTCTGAAGAAGTCAAGTGCACGTCAATTTTACAAAAAATATATGTTGTACATGAACAAGAGAAAAGATGGTACTGGCATGGTAATCTAAAGGATACTATACAAAAAATGTTTGCGGATAAGGTACGTGCGTATTAACTCATGAACTGAATTTTCATTTTCTTTTGTGTTGTCTTCTTTTTCGTTTCTCTTTTAATAACTAATTTAAAACAAATATGATCTGCATTTAAAAAAATCAAAAGAAAATGAATGACAATTATGATTTAGTACTGAGAGTTCAACTTGAATCCAATTTGCTACTTGGATGACGCTGATTAGAAAAGCAGTGTAACGGTGTTTATGGGCTACCATTTGGGGTAGATGAAATATGATAAATCTGATGATATACTTATTTGCAATATTCACAGAAATTTTTTGAAGGCATGGAGGAGATAAGTCTTTCCGATCACCACGAGCTAGAACAAGCCTGGGTTGATACATCAGTTGGTATACAAGACAATTGGTTTTGCAGTTTGAAAACTTTGAAGCTAATTGACTGTGAAATTCAATCAGAATACGCAATTCCATCACATGTTCTTCCTTGTTTAAATCGATTAAAAGAATTGGAAGTATGGGGTGGTCACGAAGTAAAGGCAATTTTTAATATGAATAGCACTAAGATTACAGGAACCACATTCCAGTTGAAGAAATTGGCTTTTGGTTGGATACGGGAGCTGACACACGTGTGGGAAAAGAATGTGTTGGAAAAGAATGGTCAAGAAATTCACATATTTGAAAATCTACAAGAAGTCTTTGTTAGTGATTGTGAAAAATTGAAAACTCTGTTTCCTGCTGCCCTGGCCAAAAATCTTAAGAAACTCGAGAAACTTACGGTAAAAGGTTGTGAACAGTTAGAAAAATTTGTTGCACAAGAAACAGAAGAAATTGCTGTACAGGAACAAGAAGCAGTTGCCTTGTTCCCTCGTCTAACCTCGCTGGTTCTTTGGGATTTGCCACGACTCAATCACTTTTGCCCTGGAACATTCACTTTGGAATGCCCCTCGTTAACTCATTTATTTGTGCACTATTGCGGGTGGGAGCTATTTGGAAGTGCACATCAATGGGTAAGTAGCTATAAATCAAATGATTTTTTTATTATTATTATTTCTCCATGTTTTTGAGACCTGATTAAGAGTGACAACTGACGAGCCTAATGATTGTTGATATAAAATAATTGGAATGTGCTTAAAACAGTGCCAAACTAGTAAATAGTTTTTTAGTCCCCTATTTTGATAATTAATTTCTGAAAATACCCTTGTTTTGTGGAAAATAATTGAGAGCCTAGAACTCTCTTCTTAACATTTCTTCTATTCATCTTCTAATTCACAACCCTTTCTTTTCGATTTGTTTTGCCTTTACTAGGCCATTTCCAACCTGGAGGAATTGGTGCTCGATAGGATACACACTCCGCATTTCATGTCTTGGCTAAAAGAGCGTCCGAAAGCACTCGAATCTCTAAATAATCTTGTGTTGTCTTTTGATTTGGATGAGAATGGGGAGTCTATTAAGTCCTTTGAAATACTCGACAAGGCGCCCAATTTAGAACATATGTCTATATCCGTGCTCCCAGAAAACATTGAAAGCATTGTGAAAAGCTCAAGTCCATCGGAAATTGATGAACGAGGGATGTCTGGACACTTGAAAGCATTGACACTGAACACAGTTAAGACACTCAGGTCCACCAGCTCAGAGGACTCATCATGGTTAAACAAACGTTGTGTAAAGCTCCAAAAATTATCTGTTTCCTGTAGTCCTGAGTTGACAACTTTAGTACATTCTGCTTCGCTTGTATCTTTCTCTTATCTAAAGGAATTAAGTATATGGAGATGTGATGGTTTGAAGTGTTTGTTCACATCCTCAGCAGTACAAATATTAGAAAACCTTGAGAAGATTGACATCAGAGAATGTGAATCAATGATAGAGATAGTGGAAAGAGCGCAAGGTGAAACGACTTCAGCAGGGATCAAATTTGAGCGGCTGAGCTGGATAATTCTAAATGATTTAAAGAGACTAGAAGATTTCTATTCAGGCGATGAAACTTTGGAATTACCGTCTCTAATACAAGTGGACATATTGAATTGTTCTGAGATGAAATTTTTTTCCCACGGACCAGTACATGCGACATCTTTTAGAGGAATTCAAGGTTCTGCCGACTCAAATGATGATTTGATCTTCCATAAGGATATTAACGCCTCAGTAAAAAAAGTGGTCCTTCTACAACCGGTAAGGACTTCACCCGATCAATTAATTATGACCTCAATTTTTGCGTTAATTTAATTACAATCTCTTCATAGGAGCCTTATTCAAACAATCAAATATAACATTGGATAGCAATATCTATATACTACCTTTCCTTAATATTATGATTCTAATATATATTTTGATAATTTGTTAGTAACTTAATATGTTAATGACTTTTCTATCATTATATTTATGTATACATTTTATTCTTAGCCATTTACATTATACTACCACAGCTAAGGTTTAGATGGGATTTTCCATATTACACTTCCGTCGATTGCTTTTACTCATATGTAATACTTCAATTTGACAAAAGAAAAAGAGGAGTGCGTAACATTTGAAATTCTACACAATGACAAACAACAATAATAATGTATCCTTGAATACGTATTAAGTACTAACTAGTTTCATATCTTTCTTCTTTATCTTGCTTAGGATTATTTGGTTACCGGGGTTTCTCCAATATTGCAAGAGATATGGCTTCAGCCAGAGCCAGTTCCAGACAGGGACTTCCGTGATTTAACTTCTTTAGTCATGGATGGGTGTCAATTGTTAACAGATGCCCTATTACCTTCTCATTTACTTCCTTTCCTAAGTAACTTGAAAGAGTTGGAAGTGAAAAAATGTAATTTTGTTAAGGTAATATTTGATCATATGATTAATACGGGAATTGCTTCTGAACCCATCTCCATTCGCTTAAGGAAACTGATTTTGGACCAATTGCCAAGTCTAGAATATATTTGGAAAGTGGATGCCCAAGGAAGTCTCAGCCTTCCATTTCTAGAAGAAGTTTTGGTTGATAAATGTGAAAAAATAAAAAGTTTGTTTCCAGCATCAGTAGCCAAAGATGGACTACAAATACTTCATGTGAAAAACTGTGAAGGGTTAGAGAAAATTTTTGCAAAGGATGAAGCAACCAAAGAAGAAGCAAACAAAGAATCTATTATATTGCCCAACATAACTTCATTGAGGCTCCGGAATTTGCCAAATCTGGAGTGCATTTATGGAATGCACATTGGAAAATGGCCTACTTTAAAAGAAATAGATGTTATGGCACTGGAGATTCTTTTAAAGGGTCAAGATGGTTCTACAACAGACAAGCAAGTCCCTATCTCCCATAAAAAGGTATGAACTGTTTTTGTATACTCGCCTCAACACTTTGCATTTTGTGCTCATAAAATTATTATTGGGATGTATAGAATCCTCCTCGTGTTACAAATTTGTGATTAACTTTATCCTGTGTCTGTGTATAAGGCTATTTATCTAGAGATGAGAAATTCTTTGATAGTAAAAGAAATTCTTATATAGTCATATTGCACATATTATTGGGCCAATGATAATCGGTCCAATAAATTTGTTAGTTATGGTAATTGCCATTAGAAAAAGTTGCTTTAAACTACTTCTTAAACTCGCTATTTATAATTCCTGAGTTTCCTTTCAAATGATAAGCCTGGAGATGCATTGGCATGTAAGATGCAAAGATTCTCATTCTTATTGTGATATCTTGGATATTTAGGTATATTTCAAGTCTGTATTTCGATTGCCCTCTCTTATTATTTTTCCTTAATTAGATACATCATTCGACTATGAAAGGTTAATGTCTTATCAAGTTCCTATGCATGGGGAAAAAAAAACACTTTATGGAAAAATGTAAGGTTGCGTCAAAATTCTCATTAAATGGAGTACAAACTAGAGTATAGAAAAGAGTCCTCCTAGCCATATATAATTAGTACTTTTATACATACACAAGTTATTCTCGGACTTTTAATCTCAAGCATATAACACATTTGAGGTGAGGTCATTTATATAATTGAGTCTAAAGTTAAGCTTTCTTGTTTAATAAAACAAATAAGCTTGGTTGAATATTCAAAAAGATGAGTTCAAATAGTTCACAAATATTATATAGGCATTTTAGTCGAATAATGCTTTTCTAATAATTAAATGCTGCACTTATATCTAATGGTATTTAGTTGAAATAGAAGTAGATTGCAAATCTCGAGCATTTCTCATGAACTTTTCTTTTACTATAAAAAAACTAAAAAATATATCCGCTCAACTCTTTAAACGTCGATGAAGTAACCCATTTGTAAGAAATTCAGATCCTATTTTTTTCATTTAATAAATTAATTTTGAATTAATTATATATCTAGGAATCCTTTCTTCCTTCTAATCTTATTTATTTTGAATTCCAGGTGACTCCCAATCTGGAGGTACTGTGGCTCAGTACGGAAGAAGTCCTGGAAATTGAGCAAGGAAAACTTCATGTTGACCTCCAAGGAATAAACTACGTCAATTTGCAGGGCTTTCATGATGAATCAGACATATTTCCATTTGGTATCCATTCAAAGGTGATACTACACAAAATTGAAAAGCTTCGGGTGGTTGATAGTGCCTTCAAAGAGATATTCCCCTCTCAATGGCCTGACATAGCTCATACTGAAATCCTTTCACAGCTTAAAGGATTGGAGCTTCAGAGTCTGTCCCACCTTGAATCCATAGGGTTAGAGCATTCCTGGGTTGGCCCATTCCTTGAAAATCTAGAATCATTACTTGTTTCTTCATGCAATTGTTTGACAAACTTGATTCCATCATCCACTTTGTCTTTGAGCAATCTGACACAGCTTACTGTAAAGGATTGTGGTCGATTGAAATATTTGTTCACATCCTCAACAGCCAAAACATTGCCTAAACTGAAGGAGATGTCTGTAGCCAACTGTGAATCAATAAAAGGAATAATGTCTGCAGAGGACAATGATGAGATAATATTCAAGCAGCTTAAGATTTTGACTCTTAGCTCGTTGCCAAAACTTGAATGCTTTTACTCGGGGAGTTCCTCTTTCCCGTCCTTGCAAAATGTGTGGATCACCCGTTGCCACAGCATGGAATGTTTCTGTCGTGCTGCCTATGGTCAAACGTATCATGTGTCGATGCTAATAGACGGTGCATGGTATTTTGAAGGAGATATAAATAATATAATCAAAAAAAAAAAAGTGGGAGATACAACAGAGGATGCTGATGAACAATGAGTCAGTACAATGACAGATTCCCATGACTTGTATGTAAGTATATATATAATTAGCTGATTCTTATGGAAATGCAATATATGTTAATTAACTATCTTCCTCTCTGTCTTCTCAATTTGCATATTTTCATGTTGTTCAGTGCATTAATTGGAAGCTAAACACACCAGGAAAATTGTATTGCCTCTATTTTAAAACATATCTTTTGCTAAATACCTTCAACTGCTGTTAATTATCTGAGAAGGCTCAGATAATCATCTAATTAATATTGGTCATTTGTTTATCTCCTCTACATCTATGAAGATTTCCGAACAGTAAATCAATATGTATTTTAACTAAAAAAATTTGATCTTATCTGATCACATCATTTTTGTTAATAATTTATTTCAGGAAATTGTTGTCTTGTGGCTGAAAGCTTATTCTCTTTGCATTCACTTATGCTAGCCTTGAAAATTAGTTGTCTTGTTTTTCAAGAAGCAACAGAGCAGAAAACATGGAATGTTGGTGAGTTTGTTAATTTTCCTGCATTTATATTTTCCATCTCATGAAAACATGCATACGAAAATAGTAAAACATTACAAGTTCATTTTGAGAAATAAAAAAGAATGTTCATAAATGATAATGGATTCAATTTGATTTAGCATGCATAGAAACTCATAATTGTTAGAACTAGAATTTCAAAATTAGGCTGGCTAACAAATCAAATGAACATCTACATTTCATGGTCTCATGCACATATTCTTACGCTTAATGAAATATGATTCAAACATGAATTTTTTTCTTATCAAAGTTTGGGTGCCAACCACTGCATTAATGAATAGGCTCAACACATTTTCCTAGTTTTTGAAAAGCTTGAAATTATTTTAACTTTCAACAACTATCTAATATCTATTTTTAATTTGAAGGTTAAACGGGACTCAAAGAATGCAATTAGATCATAAGTGGATAACATCATGACAACAACTATTGGCAAGTTGAGGGCTTTTCTTTTCTTGTGGAGTGTGGTGCTCATGAATAAAGTTTACCTGTATATGCTTACAGGAAGTGTGTTTTTGAAGTTGCTGAATAAAGTTGTCCTGTATTTTTATACAGGAGGTGAGGTGTGTACGGTTTTTAAGTTTCAAGGGTATTTCATAAATAAATTTGGCTTGCATTTCTAGACGAGGTTTGCCTTGCTTGTAATAATGTTACAAAAGGGTACTGTCCTATGACTGAAGTTATCATGGAGAAAGCTTGCAACTTGACATGTATTTCTACATGTGGTGTGCAGTTGTTAAGCGTGTTTTAGAATAAGTTGATTCGTATTTTGACAGGTATCGTGTACAATTTTGAAGTTATGGAATGTATCATGAATAACTTGACATGTATTTCTGCAGGCTGTGTGTGGTTTTCAAGTTACGGAATATTTCATGAATAAATTGACTGGTGTTCTATATTTGTGTACTATTTTCAAGTTGAAAATTGGGTTTATGAATGAAGTTGGCATGTATATCTGCATGATTTTATTTTTTTTTGGATAAGAAAGGAGAATGAAAGACTAGTTACAGGCTGCTCTAGGTGTAACTACACCCGACATATCATTCATGAAAGACAGAAAACAGCAAGGAGGAGGCTCCTCATAGACTTTGGTATCCCATCCTTGAGTGAGAGCTTCACCCGCCAGACAGTCAGCAACAGAATTTAGAATTTCCTTCCCTGTAGGCTGTAGGTGTGGGAATATCTGATCTCCCAAGGGTTACACAGAAGAACTTGAATTCTATTCCCCAGAGGAAACAGAGGGTTGTTTTGTGGTTGATTGTTGATACCACAAAACCTTCCAACCGAGGAATTGTTCAGGAATAGGGCAGCAAGCTAACGAAGCAAGGGAGTCAGTGCTGGAAACCCATTTGTCGTACCAAAAGCATGTTTTGTTCCCGTCACTAATTAGGATCCTTGACCCCGTTTGAATATCGCACCAGTACTTGGAGATACCCCTCCATAAGTTGGAAACGTTGCATCTAGTTGATAAGGAAGGGATAAGGTCTTCTCCCACTTTGTATTTGCTAAGAAGAACTCTCACCCAAAGGGCATCAGTGTGAGTCAACAAGCCATGGCCTAGCTTCATAACGAAGGCCTTCTTAAACTAACGCATGGACATTAGGTTTAAGCCACCATCCTCTTTAGGAGAACACACCTTGGTCCTTCGATGGTTCTCAGAAGAACCCCAAATAAAACCTCTGGTGCTTTTTTCAATATCATCACAAACGAAGGAAGGAAGAACTGACGTTTGCATAGAGTAGGAAGGAAGAGCAGAGAGAACATACTTAGCTAAGGTGACTCTCCCTGCCAAGGAGAGGGAGGTGACATTCAAAGAGCTAAGATGATCATTGACCCGATCCAAGATATGAGCAAAGGAGCTTCTACCGACCTGTAGCTTTAAAACCAAGCAGATCACCAATCTCTTCCCTTCTCCCATGGCTGACATTTTTGGAGAAAAATACTCGAGTCTTGTTCTCACTCACCCTTTGACCAGAGGCATTACAGAAGGAGTGGAGCGTAACACGGCCGCTTCAAGAGACTATTCCCACGTGTTAACACGAGACTTTTCAATAGATTTTTTAATATGTTTTTTCCTCACTCGCACACTCACCGGAAAAACTCCCAGGAGATCACTCATTCCAGAATATTGCTCTGCTTGACTGTGAAGTTCTTCCGTTCCAGGTTACCTACCAAAAAATAGATGCATCTTGTTAGTACCAATTAATTCTTATTAGCTATCCAAACGGTGTATTCTCATACCTACACAGTCTTTGGAATCTCTCTTTCGGGTGTCGATTCATATAACCCCTCATTACTCCCGTCCTTACAATGGAGAACATGGCTAATAACTCTGGCTTAATCACAGGAAGCTTCGGAGAAGAGGAGGATATCGTCAACAAAAAACAAATGAGAGATTAGGGGGCCATTTTTCCCAAGGACAACCGATTTCGAACCTCCATTTTTTGTTTCTGCATTGATGAGATGGCACAATCTTTCAACACACAACACAAACAGGTAGGGGGAGAGCGGATCCCCTTGCCTAATGCCCCTGGAAGGTTTGAAGTTCAAAATGCAGTTGTCATTCCAAAGCAAGTTCATCATCGAAGATGAAACAAGTAGTCGATGATCGCAAACAGATTATCGGCTAGGCCCAAATGCACGAGGGTGAATATTGTTTTGGGAATATTGTCTTGGGTTAAAAAATTAAAAAAATATAATAAAGATGCTATTATAAATCTAAATAAATTATAATTATAAAAATATTTTAATTTCCGACTTAAAACAATGTCGTTTTGAATTCAATGTAGATAAGTTATCTACTTGACTTACAAAAAAAAGAACCCATTTTTTATATCATTATTTGTTTAACATTTACCAATATTTAATCTTTCTATTAAGTTTGTTTTGTAAAATATTGAAAGATTAAAAAAAAAAAATTAAAACTTTACATCTAACCGCCCATATTAGTGCTCTGTAATAAATATTACACCCGATTAGAGTAAAAATACACCGATTGATCTAATTACATTAACGTCTATTTTATTGATGGGATATATTTTTTATTATTTTATAAGAAAAAAGTTATCTCATATTATAAAAATAAAAGTATAAGTGAGACTTATAGATAAGAGGAGAGAGAAAAAAGTGGTGGGATCCAACCCTTTATGTGTGTATAAAAAAATTATTTATCTCATATAAAATGTGATAAAGATAATCCTTTATTGATTACTTCTTTATTGATTACTTCTTCCTAAGCGTTTCTATTTGTAAGTTAATGCAATAACTATTACATTATCTGAAAATATTCTCCGATTTAAGAAAAGAAAAATATTTGTAAGTTAATGCAATAACTATTACATTATCCAAACTCATGTTATCTCATATAAAAAATTCCATCCATTTTTTTTCTTTTTATTTTTTAATGGTGGTCCCACATAACTTTACTCGATAACATGAAAGAGCTACTCTCGTGTAACATCATAATAGTATTCCCCTTAACAAAAATATAATAATAATCGTTAAACAATTACATTAGGAGATTAAAAAAAAAAAAAAATTGATGGGACACGTTTCATAACAAAAATGACTTCTGGGGTCACCATTTATTAGTAAAGCAAAAATGAAAATAGAAAAAAAAAAACTTGTGGTGAGTAATTGAAGGTTGGAGTTGTGTTGTGGTGCACTGCAGATGATCCTGTTCGTGTTTGTGTTTTTGTTTCATGGCTAGCACAAGTGTTACACTCCCTTTGGCTTTCGCTCAAGTTCAATGTCTTTCTCAGCGTCAAGTTTTCTTCGCTAAACTCCGTAACCGAATCCTCGTGTCTTCTTCTACTTTAGCTTCGAGGCGGTGTTCTAATTCTAAGTTTGTTTGCACAAAAGCTGTTTCAACCGATCCACAAAACGCTCTCAGCGAGGAAATTGTTGAAACTCAAAGTTCGGAGTTGAACAACGATAGCCAAAGCACAACATCATCGTCCAAACTTGTCCTCGTTGTTGGTGCCTCTGGAGGCGTTGGTAAACGTTCATTTTTCATTCTCTCTCTCTCTCGTTTATTTTTGTATTATTAATACTAGTGGTGTTGGTAACTTGGTATGGTTCTTAGTTTGTATTTAAAGAGTATAGCTAAAATTATGTTTCTCTTTCACCAAAAAAAAAAAAAGTATGTTTCTCTTAGAATTAATTAAAAATTAAATAAAAGCACTATTAATCATTCGTTGACACATTAACGGTCAGTAATTTCAAACAAAGAAAGGAGGAAAACGTAGTTTTTTTTTGGTGAAAAGGAAAACGTAGTTTTAATGAAGGATAATATGTGTCATCTTTTTACAAAAAAAAAAAATTGTGTGTCATCTTAAATGTTGTAAAGTTGTATAGAGAAAGAGATAGATGAAGGAGTAGAGAAAATTGACAAAAAAAAATAAAGGTGTGGGTCCCATCTCTTTGTGAGAGTGAACGGATATAAATTGTGTCATTTAAAAAGATAAACTATCTTTTTAAATGACACAAAAAGCATCATTTCATTTAAAAAGATTAACATTTTTTCACCAAAATAAAAACATTTTTCCCTTTAATGAATGATTAAGATTTTTTACATGGTTGGTTATGTTAGAATCAAATATAAGAGGATCCATCCTCGTAAAAAGCCCTCACCCACTAGCTTAAGCTTTTGGGTTTAATTGGAATTTCTTATAAAAAAAATGGACTTGTAATGATTGTTAAGATTTTTTCGTGTGAGGGGGCGTGTTGAGATATATAAAATCATTAAAAAGCCGTCACCCACTAGCTTAAGCTTTTGGGTTGAATTGGTTCTTTACGCTTGAAAGTTGAAAGGTTACCATTATATGAATGGAATCTGGGATTATGTCACATCCAATATAAACAACCATTATGCCAAGATTTCATTTAAAATATATAGTATTTTTTAACATAGTAAATTTAAAGGTAATTCGCTCACTTTAGTTACAAATCTAATCTAGAGAATTTTTTTTCTCACTGAGATTTGTATGAGAGAAATATTTGTTGTTTGTTGATTCTAGTTTAAAAATTTATTAAATATAATCAATTAACAATAAGTATATGATAACTCAACTTAGGTACTTGTACAGTTGTACTTTTAACCTTTAAGTTAATAAACAAAAGATTAACACCAGAGTAATCACAATAAATATTTGATAATAGGTATGAGTGTCAGACATTTGGTGATCATTGATGTTTACAATCTTTTTTTTTCATTTTTTTTTAAGTTTACCGAAATTTAACTAGTAATTTAAAAAATATTTTACCACTTATTCAAATACTGCTACCAAATAAACAAGAGTTTATTAGTAATTTCTGTTATTGGTATTTTCTTCCACCCTTGTGCATTTTGTATTTGTATGCCTTTGGGGATCCCCTTTGGAACTGCTTACAAATTTCATGCCAATAGTTTGATTGGGGAAGTTTGTGAAGCATTTGCCTTATTTACTATTCAGGGCAGCTAGTAGTAGCATCACTGCTTCAGCGGAATGTTAAGTCACGTTTGATACTTAGGGATCCGGAGAGAGCCACAGCACTGTTTGGCAAACAAGATAATGAGAAATTGCAGGTATATCATCTACTCAATTTGATTTCATTTTTTTTCCCAACTGGTTTATAAGAAATCCAATTAGTCTAGTTTGAGCACTGTTTGGCCCATATTGGGGGTATCCATTCTCGGGGCTCAAACTTGACACCTCTAATTAAGCAAGTTCCTTATCACTTGAACCAATGGTTGTTTGTCAATTTGATTTCATTCATTCTCAATGTTTTCTCGTTATATATAGCTTTTGAACATTACAGGTATTCAAAGGAGACACAAGGAAGCAGGATGATTTGGATTCATCCATATTTGAGGTAAGCTGTTCTTTCATGACTGAAAGGTTATGGATTCGAATCCAAGAAACAGCATCTTTGCAATTATGCAAGGATAAAGCTGCGTACAAGGATTTCCTCTACCCCACACTCGCTAATCGGTTTAACAGGGAGTGGTTTTATTTTTTTGTTGATAATATTTGATTCATTCAATTGTTTTCATTTTGATGACTTCGTTCATTCAACAAAGATAATATATGGTAATAATTTGCATTTCTTTTTCTTCTTTGCTTTTGTTTACTTGCTTTATAGGGAGTCACACATGTGATTTGCTGCACAGGAACGACAGCTTTTCCTTCAAAGCGGTGGGAAGATGATAACACACCAGAAAGGGTTGGTAAGAAATTAAGAATCATGTTATGCAAATATTGCAGAATTTCATGTCATAATAAATTGAAATTGAAAATTAGTTAAGTGAGGATTCAAGTGTGGAGAAATAACAGTAATGCCTTTTATTCAAAGTTGTCTACAGCATAGAGTTCGTCAACATTTCTAGCACTTCTCAATATTTTGATTTTGATTTTGACTTTGACTAAAAGTATTTATTTGAAGATTGGGTGGGAGTGAAGAATCTAGTATCTGCAATGCCTTCCTCGGTGAAGAGAGTTGTTCTTGTGTCATCAATAGGTGTGACCAAGTTCAATGAATTGCCATGGAGGTAATCATACTTAATAATCAGTTCTTAATTTACAAAGTTCCTGTGACTTCTGCGGTATCATCAGTTGGCTTGCAAGAAAGCAGAATTCTATTACTTATAATAATTCTGATTAGGACCCTTCTGAAGTTTTAATGAGAGATTAATTTAAACTTTAAAATATTAGATTAACTTGTCATGGTGGGTTATTAAGACTTTTTGTTCAATTTCAAGTGAAATGCCAAATGAAGAATTAGCTAAAAAAATTATATTAACTGATTTTTATATTATTACTTGCATTGAATTACTGGTTTTCTGATGGCTACTCTTGATTCAAGATTCGGTTTCATTAAGTATAGTTACTATTCTGCTCCAAACCTACGTAGTCAAAATTGTGGCTAACTTATCCTAGTTATGGTAACTAGGACTTGGGTTAGTGTTCCTGTAAGAAGTTACAAGTTGACTGATGTTCCTGAAGTTACAAGTTTAGCTAAAATTGAATTCTGCATACATTTAGCTTTAGGAGGGAACCACCTTGTACCCACCAGAGAATCTCTAACTTTGTAATAGACCATGAACAGTTGATGCCTTGCCTTGAGGGTGATGGTTTTTATCCTTTGAGAAACCTCTGAGAATGGCATTGGTTTAGGCTATACCACCACACCACCTACTAGGACCTTAGAAAAGATTGTACTTAGCATTAGATGGAAATTCGAAAAATACTTTTTCTCATCCCACATTATATATGCTATCCCCAATATTGTGCTGTGTAGATTTTGATTGAAGACAGCCATTTAAAAATCAAGCTATACCCTTGTATGGGATCCCTGTAGCAAGTCAACTGTATAAACGTATGGCCACATCACAAAGTGTGATGGCTGACATGCTTAAGTTGTCTGCATTGTCACCAGGCCCCCCACAAATCAAGTGTAAACATAATTGCCTTGTCATACATCAGGTCATGCTGGCTCTTCTCCTATGTTGGAGATGCATATACTGTGGAAATGACTGCGGAAACTCACTTAAGGTGCTTTGTTCTTGTAAGAAGAAGACCTGTAAAGGCTCCAATGGAAAAGTGTATCATATGGAATATAGGCTGATAAAAGTTTTGAGGAGGTTGCCCTTTTCCAATGTTAGGACATGCCACAAGCCTTAGCAAGGGCTTATTTTGGTACTTATAGAGATGACTTACCAATGAAGGACCACTAGAAAGACTTGAAACCAAGATGTATTTGTTGACATTGTTCACCCCCCTCATTGGTGAATATTTATTTTCTGATAGGGCTAAATTGCATTGATTAATACATGTAGCCACCACCCAGTGGGATAAGGCTTGCTTTTTGTTCTTGATTAATACAAAGCAGCCACCACCCAGTGGGATAACACTCATGAAATGGGTATTTGAACTGGGTCGGCCCTTTATACTTTGAAAAAAAAAAGTGATCACCGTAAATTCTCTGTCTGCGTCACGCTCATATACATTCTTTTGTAGCAGCCTCCTTTCCAGACAAATATTAGGGTCTTATGCTGTTAAGAGTACAAACTCTGAGATGTCACTAATAGTTATTATGCTCAACACATCTTCTTTGTAAATATCCAGTCACGATCTTTATAATGCCTTTAACTACAATAAAATACATTTTTTATTTTATTTTGGTAAATAAGTTCATTCGGCAAGATAAATAAAGAAGCAAGGTGCAGAGTGTATGATATCCTCCTCCTAGAGAAAAACAAATAAAACTATATTGTTTGAAATGCTCTAAAACACTTAAATTTGCTAAAACTTTGGTACTTTTTAGGATGCAAATTTGTTATGTGTTGTGTTCATATTAATTTTTAAGTGTTTATAGATTTATTTTTAAAACATTTTGTGTAATGTACCTATTTAACCATGCAATATAGATGGCATATTCCATTGGGAACTTATTGTCAATTTAGACATAAAAGCTGGTGTTGAGATATATAAAACATAAAAGCTGGCATTGAAGCTCAAATATTGAGTGAATTTCTTTCTTCGATGACATTCAAGCCCAGTGGGCTCTCTCTCGTGTGAGGGATATATAAACCATTAATATAGCATCACCCAACGGCTTAAGCTTTTGGGTTGATTGGTTCTTTACGGCTGGCATTGAAGCTCAAATATTGAGTGAAGATGACATAGGGAGGGATATTGCTGGGTTGCTGCAAGAAGTATGAACAACTATTTAAATTTTAATTTTTTTTAAAGATGATAGAAAATTTGCTACAATCTGGTTACGAATGCTTAAATAATTGGAAGCTATTAATAATTCAAAAAACTTGCGCTTAGAAAAGTGCATACTAGCTATCATGTGCACAAGTGTAGGCTAAGTGGGTGATTTATGTATTGTGCCACAAATTTAGTGACAAGGAAATAGCAAAAAATTCCAGGTGATGTATGATATGAATTATTCCATGTCATAAATATTTTTAATTTTTTTTTTTTGGTTGGTAAAAGGACTTCTCTGAAATTGTCTCTTGTTCTTTTTTCACGCAGCATAATGAACCTATTTGGTGTCCTTAAGTACAAAAAGATGGGAGAGGATTTTCTTCGGAGTTCTGGTCTTCCATTTACCATAATCAGGTAAGATTAAAATTTTGCATGTTTCATACTTGATGTTGATACTTGACAAACAAAGAGGTGGAGGACTGCGTGTCTTAAATTTTCAAAGTCTCCTCATATGGTATGTTTAAATGCATTTTAGACCAGGAAGGTTGACTGATGGACCATACACTTCTTATGATCTTAATACTTTGCTCAAAGCAACAGCTGGACAACGACGAGCAGTCCTTATAGGTCAAGGTATATGAATGATACTCCTTATTATAGCTATGGTTGGTTTTGTCTTTTCGTTGTTCATTTCCTAGGTAAGTATATTATCATGCTATATAAGCTGTGTGTGTGAATATAGTATAGCAAACCAATGATGTGATTTCCTAGCAATGTAGCTACAAAAAAATAAAATAAATAAATAAAATTCTTGTCACATGGACTAAAAATTGGCAATGGTTTTATAATAAAAATAATATTTTGGAAGTTAAATATCTTAGGTCATGCATTTAATTTTCTCAATGGCGCCTCAAAATGAAATTTTGCTACCTTTTTGCTGATGTTAATATATAATTTTACTCATTTATTTGGAAAAACATGAATATGAATCCACAAGGATTGAATTAGAAGGAAAACATCCATATAGTAAACTTATTGAGACCAAGTAGCAACAAATGTATTATCTTGGTAAAATATTGCATAGAATAAGCAAGCTAGTCTTAAAACATTGATCTTGGTTCAGTTCACTGAGAACTCATTTCAATATGCTCCAACTTATTCACCTGTCCAATCAAGCTAACACATTTGTATTTGGACGTATAGAACAAAAAAATTGGTAGGTACTGGGCTGAATGGTTTTGACTAGGCTTAAAATAATGAAACTCATTGCAATTTATTGCAGAATTCAGACTTGCATAAGAAAGGCAATATTCGGACCTGCTGACCCTAAATCACGAATGAGAGAGAGAGAGAGAGAGAGTGAGAAATATGTAAACAAAGGCATATAAATATCAAAGGCACACAGTATTATTGAGTGTAGACGTGAGGATTGTTACACCCTTGACTTAAAGTGAGCTAGAAATTTTAATAGATCCAAACCCCTCATACTGGAGTGTGCATTTAACATGCTTCTAGCATGTTACTTCTGAAATGAACCAGTGCACCACTTAAGGCTTTGATGAAAAAACCTGCAAGCTGATTTCCTTTATTGACATGCAATACTCCGATATGTTCTACAGATTTTATCATGAGACAAATCCATTAGCTCTGTTTATTCAAAACCCAAATTTCTTCATCATAAGGATGATCTAAACTAACTAACTAGTGGTGTGGGTCATAGATACTATAACTCTGCACTAGATGTGGTCACCATGTCTTTTTCCAAGAAATAAGGTTCCCACCAACACTACCAAATGAAGAAGGAGTCTGATCTGGTCACCATTGCATTACCCTTAACTAGATGTATAACTGTGTGAGGGTCTTGTTATGGCAGTCCTCTACCAGGTGCACTGTTAAGGTATCTATTAAGACCATTGACTGCTGTGGTGTGAGTCTAAACAATGGCTCTCAAGCTGGTGGCATATCATATTTTTGTATTTGAACTGTTATAATAGTTCAGCTGTTTAACTTACCTATCAACCTACATTTACTGCCCTAGTTCTAATAACAACTCTGATTGAATTGCTGGAAGTTAGGTGTTAAAGTCTTAGGTGTGTTTGCCGGCTTATATCCTTACTGTTAATAGTATTTGTATGATGGTATGATTGTCAGTTTGTCATAATTCTGTAACCCTTGCACTTGTGTGTTTTGGGGTTATAGATTCTTATACTCTCATCTCTCCCTTACACTTAAAACATTGTATCAAAACAGTTAACACAGTAGTTGAGTTACGTTTGGCAACCAGTCCAAGTCAAAAATCTAGCAACTCAACTATATGATTCATTTTGATTATAAAGTCCCACTTACAAGCTATGGCATGTATGTGTTCTTGTAACAAAATTAGATGTCAGGCCTTATATCTCTATCCAGAGCCTCAGAGACAAACTTTGGAACCATAATAGAGTCTGAGAAAGCAATTTGTCATTGAGAGGAAGGAGATTAGCCATCATATGACAAAGGAAGAAGCTGCGTAGATGCAAGATCGTATGCCTCTGATAAGAAATTAGGGTATCAAGACTAGAATTTGGTGTAGAGAGCTAAGAACAAGAAACAAAGGTGGCGAAGCTAATGGCGGATCAAGTGCTGCTGGTGCAACTACAACAAATTGTTGGTTAGTAAACTGAGACAAACTTAACTCCAAATGTGAAACAGAACTCAATGCAGATGTAAAATCTTGCTTATGTAGCAGGTGGTGACAGATGGCAGAATGGGGTAGTTGGAATGTGATAAGAAGATAGGAGAGAAGAGAGAGGGATGTCCACTCATTAAAAACCACTCCCCGTTTAACCCTACTAGCGAGTGTGGGTGGAGGCAATCTTTATATGCAGCCTTACCCTTGCATAATTGCAAACGGATATCCACTCATTGAGTGAGGAAATTAGGACCTTAGGGCAGGGAGGAAGCAGACCCTTGAAGTTCTGCAGTATCTATGTTTTTCACTTCTTCTATAGTTGTATTCTTGAACTGATATCTTCCTGATATCAGTGTCAGTGATCATTTACAGAGAGCTATTCCATAAAATTACTGTTATATTTCTGGGTTTTCTATCAGTTTGGCAAGTATGAAATAAAAAGATAGCAGAAGTGATGTGGCTGGACAAGATGCAGCACGCTCCCAATTAATAACCTGAGAAGTAGATCAAGTACGCTGCAGTAATGGAAGCTGGAATGTGTAAAGAAAACTTGGTTGTGCAATGATGTGTTACTAGTAACTGATCTGTGGCACCAGAAAGAGACAAGGAGAAGGATTACCTGGTTGTGCAAAAATAGAAGTGGATGGGGTGTTAATCTTTATGAGGAATGCACTAAGCACACAGTGTTAGTTGTCCTGTGTGTGGATTTACATACAATGATTAGGTTGTAGTACTAGTTGTGTGTAATACACAAGCACAGCCAATAACAGAGTAAGTCTACGTATATTTATTATGTTCTAACACTTCCCATCAAGCTGGTGTAGAGATATTAATCATGGCGAGCATATTATAAATATAATTAACCAAATTAGAATGACGGTTTTAGTGAATGTGTCAGCTAGCTGCTCTTCAATTTTCACATGACATGTGAAAATATGTGTCCGTTGAAGTTTTTCACAAACAAAAAAATTATTGGAAATCGACGACACACAAAACGAAAATGAGAGAGAGAATAGACACAGCGATTTACCCTGGTTTACCCAATTTAGGCTACGTCCAGCTTGTCTGTACTATATTCACCTCACCGCCACTCGTTACAAGTCACTCGGTTTACAAGGCAAATATAAATAGGATTAGAAAACCCTAACAACAGCAATTCATGGGCCCAAGCCCAAACTGCTAAAAAAATTATAATAAATCAGAGGCCCACAACAGTGCCTAGCCTCTACGGGCCTGGGGGCGCTGCCTCCCGGACCCCCGCCGAGGCGGCTCCCACGACAACTAGGGTCATCATCAATATGCGAAGTATGAGCCATACCCAACAAAAACAATAAAACAATTGTTAAATCTTTGCATGAGATGCTTGGGTAAAATGGTTTTCTTTTGGATGATTTTGTTATGTCTCTACATGACATAGATTTAGAAAGTTAATTTACCTTATTTGTGTCTTCCCTTAGCATAGTAGATGATTTTGTATGATTCATTATACTTGTTAGAGAATAGTATAAACCATTAAAAGGGCCCTTACCCAACACCTTAGGCTTTGTTTGGGAGTTGGTTTTAGGAGGGGAAGGAAAGGAAAGGGAGGGTTTTAATAAGCCCTCCCCTTGTTTGTGAGTTTAAAAAAAGGAGGGGAAGGAATTGGGGGTTTTTACTAAACCCTCCAAAACCCTCCTTCTTCCTAAAATTAAAGTTCCCCCAATTTGGGGGTTTGAGGAGGGAAATATTAAAAATTACTTATCTACCCTTAGCATTAAAATGTAAAAATTACATAAATGTGAGTCATTGTTAAACGTGACATTATTAGAAAAGTCTCAAATACCAACAAAATTTATCGATAAAAAATATTTCGACAAAAATAGTGATGAAATTTTTGATGAAAATCACATACGTCAAAATTTTTTTGTCAAAACTAAAGACGAAACAAGATTTTGTCATAATCACTGACATAATTTTTTTACGGGAAATAATTCAGTCAAAACTATTGACGAATCTAAATCCCGTTGAAACTTTCAACGAAAATATTTTCGTCCAAAATTTGACAAAACACATCTCTACCGAAAAGTTTCGACGTAAAACAATTACGTCTAAATTTTTTACGGAAAATATTTCCATCAAAATTTGAGACTAAAAACATTTATGCAAAAGAATTTGACAAATTTTTTTGTCAAAATTCTTTACAGAATCTAAATTTCGTCAAAATATTTCATAAAAAAATATATTCATCGAATTTTTTGACGAAAAATATTTCCATCAAAATTTTCAAAGCAACACATTTCCATCGAAAATTTTTGCTGGAAAAAAATTACATCAAAATTCTTTACAGAATTTACATTCCGTCAAAAGTTTTCGACGAAAATATTTTCGCTAAACTTTTTGACAAAAACTTTCAGTTGAATATTTAAGGAAACACATTTTCATCGAAAATTTTCGATGAAAAATATTTTCGTCAAATTCTTTGATAAAAAATATTTCCATCAAAATTTTCAACGGAACACATTTATGTCAAAAAATCTCAACAGAAAATTTTTCCGTAAATAAACTTGACGAAAAATATTTCGATTAAAATATTTGACGGAAAAAATATTCTGTCAAAATTCTTTACAGAATCTAAATTTCGTCGAAAGTTTCGAATGAAACATTTCCCTTAAAATATTTGACAAAACAATTTCCTACAAAATTTTCTTCAGAACACATTTCCATCGAAATTTGGCGATTTTTTTTTTTTGTTTAAAACATTTCATGGAGGAAATCATTTTCGTCAAAACTTTTGCCAGAAACTAAATTTCGATTGAAAACTTATTTTTGTAAAAATTTCCATGTGAGAAAATTTTCCGTCGCTTTTCGACGAAGAGTATTCTGACGAAAAAAATTTGTGACAATTTTTGTAGCTTCCAGCGTAGAAATTTCATAAGAAATATTATCCTTTTTAATATTGTAAAAAGTACATAAATAATTTTGTTAGAAATTTTAAATTAAATTTAGTTTGTAAAATATAATAATTATATTAATTTTAAAAATGGGTATAATGGTAAAAGTATCTCATTAACCCTCCATTCCCCCTTGCTCTTTTTTAACTCCCAAACAAGGGGAGGGAATACCCTCCAATTTCCTTCCTTTCCTTCCCCTCCCTCCCCCTTGGATCCCCTTCTTTTCCTTCCCCTCCAAACTCCCAAACAAAGCCTTAAGGTTTTGGGTTGAAATGGTTGTTTACATGGTATCAGAGCTTCAGTGACTATAAGGTCACGAATTCGATTATCACCGCCTCCCAATTTCGAGTGAAATTAAAATACTTTACAAGGTAAACCAAAAAAATTGGACCTATACAATATCCACACTTCAAGCCCAAAGGACTTTTGGGTGAGGGGGTGTGTTAGAGATTAATGTAAATCATTAAAAAGGCTCTCACCTAATACTTTAAGATTTTGGGTTGAAGTGGTTCTTTACAATACTTTTTGCAAGTACTTTTGTTTAAAGTTTTAGAAATTTGGCAACGTGCTTTCAGGAGATAAACTAGTGGGAGAGGCCAGCAGAATTGTGGTTGCTGAAGCTTGCATACAGGCACTAGATTTAGAAGTCACTGAAAACCAAGTATATGAAGTTAACTCTGTTGAGGTAAACTTTCATGGTAATTTTGGTATTAAGTATATTCAATGATACATGGATGTTTCAAATGTATGAGATTAAAAATGCATGATAGAATGTCCTCCATGTTTTTGAATGTTATGTCTTATTAAGATAGCGGAAAAGAACTGATAAGATAGATATTAAACAATGAAAAATGTCACCTAAAATCTTTTCTTTTTGTGGCAGTACCCTATTTAAAAATAAATAAAAAAAATTAGCAGCAAAGGTAACATTTAGTAATTTATATATCCAATAGCTACTTATAGAATGGGTTTCAATTAATGACATAATGCCACATTTTTATGATATAATATATAAAGTTGTAGTTTAATGACCGTTAAGATGCATAAGTAATGCAGTTAGTTTGGCCAGATGAAATTCAAAGGCTTGTAATAAGAAATTCAAAGGCTTGATGCATAAATATTTTGTCATACTTCACCTAATGTTACTTTTAATTGCTTAAAATTTAAGTAGCACTATTACTCATACAAAAATATTGAAGAGAGCATCAAATATATATATATATATATATATATATATATATATGGACTTGATGAGTGTACAGTGAATCGATGCAAAAATCGGTCCAGTGCATTATATTCTCCCGTGAGAACACGG
Source organism: Gastrolobium villosum (assembly GCA_032173675.1). Classification (NCBI taxonomy): domain Eukaryota; kingdom Viridiplantae; phylum Streptophyta; class Magnoliopsida; order Fabales; family Fabaceae; genus Gastrolobium; species Gastrolobium villosum. Next base: position 171,597 of record JAVKPL010007138.1, on the reverse strand, counting down.
TTATAGTAAAATTATAACTGTGTTCTCCCGGGAGAACACATGAAGAACATCATTGTAATATTTTTGCACTATATTCTCGCGGGAGAACATAGTTAAAATTCACTCACTGGACAATCCAGTGATTGAATTTTTAATTTTTCGTATATATATTCCTTATTATGTTTATGCAAATTGTTGATGCTCAAATGCAATATGTTTTAGGGGGAAGGTCCTGAAAATGATTCTCAGAAGTGGCAAGAACTATTCCAGGCTGCGCAGTCCTCCTAACTGCACTTCCAATCACCTCATATGCCAGTTCGAGGAATGTAAATGCAACTTAATTAGTGACTACGACTTTACAATTATTGTATATACTTTTTCAATATTGGAAGGTGATTACAAAGTGAATTGGAGCAACAACAAAAAAGGACACAAAATTTTAGCACCCTGTAGCCAAAAAAGAAAGAAAAAAAAAAAAAAAAAAAGGCTCTCTCTAAATTTTTTAAAGAGGGAAATCTTAAAAAATTTCAAGTTGATTTGGATAACTTGTTGAGATGTATAGTCTCACATTGGTTGTATATGCAACTAATGTGATCTTTATAAGGTCCTGGGCACTCTCACCCTTTGAGCTAGCTTTTGGGGTGGTGTATCCCAAGGTTCTTTACATGGTAGACTGGGTCTTTTGCATCATCCACTCTTCAAGCCCAACGGGCTCTCGTTGAGGGGACGTGTTGAGATATATAGTCTCACATTGGTTGTATGTGCAACTAATGTGGCCTTTATAAGGCCTTGGGCACTCTCACCCTTTGAGTTAGCTTTTCGGGTGGTGTATCCCAAGGTTCTTAACATGGTATCAGAGTCTCGCCGTCCCCCACTTTCTCTTGTGGACTCTTTTAGCATAGGTAGGTTGGGCCTGTTGCATCATCCACTCTTCAAGCCCAATGAGCTCTCGTGTGAGGGGCGTGTTGAGATGTATAGTCCCACATTGGTTGTATGTGCAACCAATGTGATCTTTATAAGGCCCTGGGCACTCCCACCCTTTGAGCTAGCTTTTGGGGTGGTGTATCCCAAGGTTCTTTACATGGTATAAGAGCCTTGTCGTCCTTCACTTTCTCTTGTGGACTCTCTTAGCACAGATAGACTGGGTCTGTTGTATCATCCACTCTTCAAGCCCAATGGGCTCTCGTGTGAGGGGGCGTGTTGAGATATGTAATCTCACATTGGTTGGATGAACAACTAATATGGAGTTTATAAGGCCTTGGGCACTCCCACCCTTTGAGTTAGCTTTTGGGATGGTGTATCCCAAGATCCTTTACATAACCATTAGATCCAAGAGTCTAATTAGAGGAGTTTTAGTATACTCAAAGTTTAGTGGTTTCTTAACCCAAATGGCATCATGATTGTAAAAATATCAAGATACAAGAGGAATTGATAGTAATCCTTGTTGTGTTAAACTACACAACATTGGTTCTATTATATAGCAAACCAATTGAAGAATACAATGAGACACACACAATGTGGGACTAACACTCTTAACAATGAGACACACACAATGTGGGACTAACACTCTTAACACAATGAGACACACACAATGTGGGACTAACACTCTTAACACTCCCCCTCAAGCTGTAGCATATAGATCATATGCTACAAGCTTGATACATAAATAATACTCCTATTAGGAACCAAAAGCAACAGTGCTACATCAACAAAATGAAATGACCAAGTAACATAACATCAAAATAAATCTCCTATATGAGAAACCAAAAATCAACAATGTGCTAAAAATGGCGTCGGAATGAACATCAACATGGAAGATGCCGGAATGATCATCGGCAAAGACATCTGTGCTGGAATGACTATCAGCAACATGGACGACGGTATGGAAGATGCCGGAATTATCATCGGCAAAGACAACTGTGCTGGAATGACCATCAGCAACGTGGAAAGTGCTCCCCTTCAAGAGGAACTTCGGAGCCGGAATTATCATCGGCAAAGACAACTGTGCTGGAATGACCATCAGCAACATGGAAAGTGCTCCCCCTCAAGAGGAACTTCGGAGCCGGAATTATCATCGGCAAAGACAACTGTGCTGGAATGACCATCAGCAACATGAAAAGTGCTCCCCCTCAAGAGGAACTTCGGAGCCGGAATTATCATCGGCAAAGACAACTGTGCTGGAATGACCATCAGCAACATGGAAAGTGCTCCCCCTCAAGAGGAACTTCGGAGCCGGAATTATCATCGGCAAAGACAACTGTGCTGGAATGACCATCAGCAACATGAACAATGCTCCCCTGAATAAGAAGCCAAAATAAAGCCAAACAATAGCAAAACCAAATAACATCCACCGACAGTACATAAGAAAAAAAATTCCATGAGCTCCATGAGTCTTCACAAACCTGCAAAATGAGAAGTGAAAGAGAACAAGTAGACAGATCTGAAAATAAAAATATATCAGAGAAGAGAAAAAAAATGACCAAAACGCAGATCTGGAAAGCAACACAGATCTAGAACGGAAATGGCCGGAGAAAAGGAAGACACGGTCGGAGAATGGACGATGCGGCCGGAGAATCAGCCACGATCGAAGATGATGACCGGAAAAGAAGGAGACACTACCGGAAGAAGAGAAACACTGCCGGAGGAGATAAAAAGACACAGATCTGAAATGTGAACGATCTGGAACAACAGTCTGAAATGTGAACTATCTGGAACAACAGAGATGGATGATACGACCGGAGAATAAGACATGGTCGGAGAGGATGACTGGAAAAGAGGAAGACGCAGCCGGAAAATTCCCAGATATAATCGGAAAAGTCGCCGGAGACGGCGGTGGGTCGTCAGAAAAGTCGCCAGAAAGTCATCAAAAAAGTCAACGGAGACGGCAGTCAACGGTGGTCGATCAATGGCGGTCAACCCAACAGCTTCCCAAGGATCATTCTTTTCTGATGTGACAGATCAGTCTAAGCTGCAGTCACAGAGCATACTAAGAAAAACCCGAAAAAGAAATAACAACCAGAATCCCTCAAGGAGGGTGATATCTCTCTATAACCATATTGAAATTATGGAAAAGTGAACTAAGTTAAGCGGATTAAGATTCCTCTTGTTAGGCTTTGATACCATGTAAAAATATCAAGATACAAGAGGAATTGATAGTAATCCTTGTTGTGTTAAACTACACAACATTGGTTCTATTATATAGCAAACCAATTGAAGAATACAATGAGACACACACAATGTGGGACTAACACTCTTAACAATGAGACACACACAATGTGGGACTAACACTCTTAACACAATGAGACACACACAATGTGGGACTAACACTCTTAACAATGATGAATGTCATGAGACGATTACTTACCGTCAATTGTGCAAAACAAATGCAGTTTTCTCAATTTTATTTATTTTTCTTTATTTGTTTTTGACAGATTGAAAAAGAAAAAAAGAAAGAAGAAGAATAGTAAATACAAATAAAAATTATCAACTTTAGTAATAAAAGAGAACATGTTCATTGAATTAACTGACTCGATAATTAAGCTAAGTTAAAACGGTTAGTGATAAGGAATATAATGCCTCTGAAAAGATGTATGGGGTATAGAAAGTACTTTTTTTTCATTTTAGACATTCGCTTTACTCTTAGAAAATGGGTGTCTATTTTAACATTGGGTTTTATAATTCTTATGTTGAAGGAGAATTGAAATCTTATGTTGTAAAGATAAAAAACATGTGGGATCATGTCAGCACGAAAATCGAAGATCGAAGGATACGTAAAGAAAATTTTAATTCTCATGTTGAAATGAGAATTATAAAATCCTTTAACTTTTTCACTAGAATGGGGATGATATGTTGTGATTAGAGCTATCAAAACGGGTTAGAGCATGGGATTGGCCGTTCAATCTTAATTTTCAGTCTCTTTTTTTTTTTCTAGTCCTCATTTGATAGAGTTATTTTTAACCCTAGTCCAAATAACCTTCATTTCTTTTACGTTAGGATCGGGTTAATTGCCGATTTCTTTTCTATCTAAACTCTAAATTCCTAATTTCTCTTCCTTCTCGTGGTTTTCTTCTTCACAAGCTCTCCGATTTCTTCTTCTTCTCTTAATTCTTTTTCTGGTTGATAGCTCTTCTAATTTCTTCTTTCTTCTCCTGGTTCTTCTTCTGAATAGAGGTATGATTTTGGTTCACAAGTGTTTTTTTCTCCCCAATGGCTTCATTTTATTTTTATTTTTTGGTAAACTTCTTCATTTTTTTTTCTGTCTTTGTCGCAACCTGTGATGGCTTCTACCTTTTTGAAACAAATGTTGTTGGGTCATCGATTGATTTATCCTTCTTCTTCGCTCCTCACTCACCAGCCATGAATTCTCTGTTCTTTTTTTATATAAGTATCACCAGCCAGCCACAATGATGCTTGCGACACTAATGATACCCTATTAAAAATATAAAATTCGAGCATATGTTATGATTTTCTTGTATCATATGTCACGCAAAATAAATTATTAAAAAAATAAATTGTTTATATTTTATTACACAGTTAAAAAATGTCTAATTTTAATTTTTCAAATAATTACGTACATCGCCTCAATATGAATCTAGTTCAATTGAATAGATAAGTATTATATGTTTGGTCGTACTGTAATAATATGCGTTCTTGCTGTGAATAAAACTTTAAAGGGCTATACTAGAACATTAATTTTTTAAAATAAAAGAAATATACTTCTTCAAAAATATATACTATATCTCTTTCTAGTTTTGCAAATAAGTTTATAATAATAATAATAATAATAATAATAATAATAATAATAATAATAATGTGTAAAAACAGAAACATAATACATATAAGTTCATATAGATCACAATTAATCAAAGACTCTACAATTTTTCATCGACCTGCATCTTGGTGTGATTGCAGGAATTAATTAATACAACTTGAGCTACTAGCAATCCAAATCTTCTTAATTTCTTGAAGTCTTCTTTAAGATCTCTTTAACAGCTTCAGCATGATACAAAGCAGAATATGACCTACCTAGCCTATTGAATTTCACACAATCCTTCATATGCTCTTCCAAAGCTTCCTTTCGCTTTCCACCATTCTTCTCCATTTCTTCATTCACAGCTGCAGCACACAACCCGCAGATTAACTTCCCCAAGAACATGTCACGCACGCGATTGATGTACTCTTCAGTGCACTCCTCACACATTCCACAGCACTCGCATTTGGCATTATAGATGGGTGGTGATTGTGTTGGCTCTATAGCTTCTGACAATGGAGGCTCATTGGTGGCGGCCATCTATATCTGTATCAAAGCAAGAAGACAACATTATGAAATTGGAATAACTTACGTAGCAAGGATTTCTCTCATTGTCGAGTGTGTTTTGAGTTAGGGAGCTAAGTCTAAATTTATAAGTCATGCTATTTTTTTTAGAAACTTTAAAACATGAGTGCAGTCTAATAATTAAATTCTAGAGCATGAGTGCATTTAAAATTTAACATGCTCAACTCTCTTTTCTCTGTAAAATTATATATATAATCAAATGATTTTTTATTTTTATATATTTTAAAAACATATATTGATAAAGTATTAAATAATTTTAGAACAATTTAAAATTTTATCGATACGATTTATGTATGATAAATTTTTTGAATTTATATATATAAGCCTAGTGCAACACTTTTACCTTTTGGTTGAAAAAAAAAATTAAAGTACAAATATAGAAAATGATTTGTTGCATGACAAAAATAAAATATATGGTGCTGCTCAAAACCAGCTGATTTTGAAGAAATATTATCTCTTGTAGTAAAAATGACTTCAGTTTGAACTGTATTTGGAAAATGGATATGGAAATTGTACAAACGGATGTGAAGACCGCATTCCTTTACAACAACCTTGAAGAAGAAATATATATGGAGCAACTTCAAGGGTTCTGAGCTCCTGGTAATTAAAGAAGATTCGGTCTTCTGATTAAAGAAGAGTATTTTCGGTTTAAACCAAGCACCTCGACAATGGTAAGAGAAGTTTGAATCCTTCATGACTGAGCATAAGTTCATGAATACGGAGGGTGATCATTGTGTGATGATAACACTCCTATAAAGAGTTGTTTTTGGGCTTGGGGAAAGTGTGTATCATTTTAAGGATGTAAAGTTGTGTCATTTTAAAGGATATAAAGTTGTGTCATTTTAAGTGAGAGAAACAGATAGATCATGGGAGGAGAGAGAGTGGACAAAAAAATAAAAGTGTGGGTCCCATCTCTTTGTGAGACTGAAATGACATAAGTTATGTCATTTAAAAGGACAAACACTTTTCCATTTGGGCTTATATTTGATGATTTGGTGCCATATTTTAGGAACAGTGACCAAAATGCCATTGTTCCCCATCTTTTTTACCTAAATGTCACGCCAATAGTATTTTTTCTCAATATGCCACGTGGGCAAGTTCGCTGGGCATTGTAGCGAACTCAGTTTGTTGATGTGTCACGTTCCTGGTGGACACCAAGTTCGCTACTCCAAGTAGCGAACTTGGTTCAATTAATGCCCCTGCGCGTTCCCACCTGCCAAGCTACTTGGCAGACATGCAACGAAGTTCGCTGCTCACTCTACGTGTAACGGCTAGCATGACACATGGCAGACATGAACTAAGTTCGCTGCCCATCGCTGGGGGGCAGCGAACTCGGTGCAACGGCTTCTTTCAACAGCCTTTATAACCCCTATTCCCCCACGCAACTCCTCTCTCTCTCTCACTCTATCTCTTTTTCATCTTCCTTTTCTCTCTCATTGTGTTTCTCTCTCTACATTTAAGGTTAATAATTTATGAAGTTATTTTTTTTTACAGCTTTTTAGTGTTATTTTTTTTATAACACTTTTTAGTGTTATTTAATTGTTGTTAATTATTTTTGGTAATCATTGTTGTTAATTATTATTTTTAGAATGAAACCTAGGTTAGAAGACACCATTGTGACAATAGGATAGAATATGTATGTCAATGTTATTATGTTTAGTATTTTATATTAATGTATTATTTAATAATATTAATTGTTTGATATTATTTATAGGGTTTAAGTTTAGGTTATAAAATATTTATATTAATGTTGTTAAATTTACCAATTAATAATTTTTAATTATGAATTAATTTGTAATATTAATTGTGACATATTGTTTAGTTATTGGTTGAAAGCGTAGGGTAGGAAAATTGTATATTAATGTTGTTAGAATTTGTATTCAATAAATTGTTCCTTATGCATCATTTAGTTATAGGTTGAAATGTATGTTCGAAAATTTTTATATTAATGTTGTTAAATTTTTTATTTAATAATTTTTTGATTATGTAATATTTAATAATATTAAATTAAATAACATTATTTAGTTATAGGTTGAAAAATAGGTTAGAAAATATTGACATTATCCGTTGTTAAATTTTGGTATTTAATAATTCTTTATTATGCAATTCTTAATAATATTAAATTAAATGGCATTATTTAGTTATAGGTTGAAAATAGTGTAGAATATTAATTGTGTTATATTATTTATTGATGATAAATTATTATACAATATTAATTGTGTCATATTATTTATTTATAGGTAGAAAACTTAGGTTAGAAGAATTAGTAATTGTGTCATGTTATTTTTTTAATAAGATTAATTGTGTCATATTGTTTATGTATTATTTAATAATATTATGTATTGTTTAATTATATTAATTGTGCTATGTATATTAATGTTGTTATTATTTATTATTTAATATTTATTTATTTAAGGATTATAGAATAATTAAATAATGTTTGATATTTATTTATTTCTTAGTAATTAGTTTATATTTTTTATATATTATAATGTTGTAATTGTAATACAATTTTTGTTGTAAATAGATCCATGGAGCAGCACGACCCGCACCAGAGTTTCATCAACCTGGGTCCATCCGACCGTTATCTCCTCACGTTGCAGGAGAAACACATTTTTTTTTTGGTAAATAAGAAACACATTTTCACCCAATGTGGAACACATCCGATGACCCATTTGTACGTGATCATGTCTTTAATGTCAGACACGCTGCTACACACGATCACCTTGATATACCGGAGGATATCCAGCTGTACCTTAGGCAGGTTGGGCTTTATCACATTGCGCGTCTGCGCAACCATAGGAGGGGAAATTGGGGGGTATAAATAGCACTGAGTCGCTATAAAGGCCAGCGAACTGTAACTATCGGTAGGTAGTTCGCTGTCCCATACAGCTAACTTGCAGGGAACTGTCACGTGGCACCAATTTCGCTCCAGGGTACAGCGAATTGTGTCAGTTGCTACCACTTGGCACCTAGTTCGCTGCATGGACCAGCGAACTATGGGGGTGGTGCCACATGGCACATAGTTTGCTTAGACCCTCAGCAAACTAGGTGCATGTCAGACACGTGGCACACCTAGTTCGCTGTAAGTGGCAGCAAACTTGTCCAGTTTGTCAGCATTTATTGCAACCAAGTTCGCTACTAGTGTCCACCAAGAACGTGACACATCAGCAAACCGAGTTCGCTACAGTGTCCAGTGAACTTGCCCATGTGGCATATTGTGAAGTAACACTGTTTGTGTGGCATTTAGGAAAAAATGGGGAACAATGGCATTTTGGGCACTGTTCTCCATATTTTATGCATAATTCCCTTAGAATTCAAGTGATAATTGCAAAAACTTGTCTATTTATATTTTGAATGAGAAATATGCTAAGTGTTGATATTTGATGTTATTTCGAGTGCTGGAGCTATTCATTGTCTTTGAAGTGAGCTACAACAATCGAGCTTAAGTTAAATGGTGCGTTCAATGCAAGATAAACAACTAACATTTGAAATTCAAATTCAAACAAAGATAAGACAATTATACACAAAAAAGAAGAAGAAGAGATAAGATAGTTACAACAATGGATGAAAGTTGAAAGATGAGATCTAAAGCTTGTAAATCACTACAATTCAGTAACAAAAAGGATAAATATATGATCTTAAGGATAAATCGTAATCCTCTTAAAAAGCTGAATTGTTATGGCTAACTCCGGTGGATGAGAAATGATGGAGAGTGGCGGCGCGTGGAGTTGCTACTAGATCAAAGCTACAACAACACTTATGTCTTTCTTTATCTTAGTTTCCATGGATCTTTCCCCCTTCTTTTCTTCTTTCTTCTTTCTTGTTTATTTCTTTTATTTCATGTATAAGCTAAATTGTTATGATTGTTAGCCATAGAGATATGTGAATTAGCTATTGGGTATACATGTAAGGTTGGTTATAGCCCATACATACAAGCACATGTTTTGGTTACTAATGGATGATTGCTATATCATTGTTCCCATTCTTGTGAAGTTGCAATTTTGGGGAAATTGACCTCAATCTACTTTGATACTTGAATTTTCCATTCTTGAGTGCATTTATACTTTATTCTTATTGTACTTTTAGTATAGTTTCATAATTAGTTAGCAGTTAGTCTTAGATTAGTCTTTGTTGTTCTTAAATCACAAAAATTTTATAAGAACAGTTAATTTTATTGCTTCGCAATTGATCCCAACTTTATAATTTTCTCAGTGAGAACGATATATGGACTCACACATCCTATAATCGACTCACACATCCTATAATCTTGTTGACACGTGCATTTGCGTTAATGTGTAATTGGTAAAAGAGTTACACAAGTGCATAACAAATTTTTAACATCACTGCTAGGGAAAACTTATAAATCACCAATTTTTCTGAGCTTGCCTTGCTGCATCATTCTTGCAATACTTGTGGTGTTGTAGAAAAAATTTTGTGATCTTGCTTTGTTGCATCATTCTGTTTTCTGTTTTGTGTTAACTAATTTCTGTCAAATCCTGGAAAAAAATGGGAAACAGTGAAGTGGATCTTCACATAACTTAAAGAAACATTAATTTTATGCCCTCACTTTGGAGAAGGTAAAGTCATGGTGGAAGGTTTTACATATGTTGATTTAGGGAAAGATTCCTACTCGAGGAAGTCGACGACAGGTTACCTACCGACACTTGCAGGATGAGTTATCTCCTGGAAATCAAAGTTGTAGAAGTGTGTTGCATTTCAAAGATCGAGGCTGAATACATAATTGTGACTAAAGCTTGCAAGATGATATAGATGAAGTAATTCCTCCTTGAACTCGACTATGAGCATGATAAGTAGGAGTTGAAATGTGACAACCAAAGCGCTATTCATTTGGCGAAGAACTCAACTTTTCACTCCCAAACAAAGCATGTTAGCATGAGGTATCACTGCATTCAAGACGTTCTAGAAGAAAAACATATCAACTCATCAAAGTGCACACCAACACCAATTGGTCCGATATGATGACGAAGACAGTGCTAGCTAGGAAGTTTGAAGGCTGCTACATGGGTGCCGGGATGCTGAACCCGACGTATTAAAGTTGGAAGGGGGAGATTTATTGCAATGTATTCATCTTTAATGCTTGGTGACTCAGCATGTAATTCATTGATTGGTGCATGACTGAATGTCTGAATAACCACCCCAATAAATGCTACATACCTCATTATTAAGGAAGATTCTAGAATGAGGTGAAAAGTCTCACCTTATCTCTATATAAAGAAATAAGAATCAATTGTAAAAGGTTAGAGATTCTTAAGTGAGACACTTAAGGTTAGCTTGTTAGATAATTCCTCTGAAGAATAGTTTGAGTAAATGACTTTTCATAGAGGAACTTTGTATACCGCTATTATAGGTGTAGTTTGGGAGTGTACCTCTAGTGTTACTAGGGAAGCTTGTACTATTGTAATCTCATTATTCACGTAGTGAAAGATTTTCTAGACTAGATCTTGTGGTCTTTACTCCTCTGCATTAGGGGGAGGTTTTTCACATTAAAACTTGTTGTGTTTTCTCTCCGTCTCTCTTTTTCTACATTTCTTATTTTTTGCGACTTGAGCTGACCTGCTGACTAGTAGGCCAATCTCCAAGTGCCGAACTGGTGCTCCACTTGATGACCTATGATTGCTTCCACGCTAATTAAGGGACATTGTCCTAACATTTTAATCTAACGACTTTGATTTATTTGATATGGGAGTCGTTACATGTATGCATATCATTGATCAAGACAAGATGTAAGACTTTTTATTCTTACACCGATGTAAGAATATGTGTGATAATAGAATGAGGCGGTGAAGACAGAACTCGTGACCACTTAATCAAAGAGACTATAATTTAATCCAAAATCTAAGTGGATAAGTGAATGTCACATTAATAATTTATGGGGATTACCTTTCTCATGCAGTAGGAGAGAAGTTCTATGTCCATCAGACACAAATGAAGTGAGACCCACCAATTAAAAAAAAAAGGAATAACATGATATTCGATGTGAGTACAACATGAGAAAACAATCTCATGTAACATGAAAATATGATTTCCAATAATTTATATATTATACTTCTTTTAGAACAATACATTAATGAGACACACGAATAAAATTTAGTTTTCAGCCTCGTTGCCATTGCAGTGGCGAAGCCACGTACAACCTGGGTGTAGCCTCGACCTGAACTAAATTTTAATAAATTGTATTTATTATATATAATTATATAATTAATTATAATTTGGCCCGGGTTAACATTATAATTTGGCTCGGACTACAATTTGTAATTTGGCCCTATCTAAAACTTAAAATATTTTTGGTGAGAGATTAGGTTAGTTGTATTAGATTATATGTTCAATTTCCACTTGTATAAAAAAAATATTTTTAGTAAAATTAAAACATATTTAATTTAATTATAACTCTTTTTGGTGTTGCATGCTTAGATGCTATGTATTTAATATAATTTAAATATATTATGATATGAAATAACTAAAATTAAAAAATATATATATACACGTAATTTTTTGTCTGAGCTCAAATTGAAGCCTAGCTCCGCCACTTTCCATTGCCAACATTAACTGAACACATCAAAATACGTAATTCATGAAAAAATTATGATGAAAATGTATGTTAATTACGATCACAAAATATGCATGACAATATCTTGTGCAAAAAAGTTTTGGATTGTGGTGCCCTTTGTGGTCTAGCACAATGGATAACTTCAGATTCGTCAACTCCTCTTTGTCTTGCTTTCTCACACTCGTTCAAAAATGTCCGGAATGCATCTTCACAATATTTAACTGCCTCCGGAACACTCATTTTCTCAGTTAACTTGTTGGGGTATGTACTCTTAGTATGATCCCCATTTAGAGTTGCTGCCATTTGTACCAATTCTTCTTGAAATTGACTCAATTTCACTTGTTCTTGAGCGAGAGCCTCTCGAAGTTTAACCGGGTCTGGCAATTTCACTGGAAATTCGCAACAGAAGTAGTCAAAATAAAAAGTTTTGTCCAATCTAAAGTATTATTACTCGGTGATGTATACAATTACATAGTTTTTTTAGAAATAATATATATATATATATATATATATATATATATATATATATATATATATATATACACATTGTGAACCAATAATTAAATCCAAAAGTTTGTTTACCAAAAAAAAAAATCCAAAAGTTTAAGTTGTTAACTCAACGTCACATTAGTGGTTTATTATTATATTTTTCTAATTCACTCACTTAAATAAGAGTCCATTGAGCATGAACGATGGACAATGTACATGACTACATGCAGTGGCAGACCCAAAAAAAAAAAATTATGTCCGCACTTTTAGTGGCGGGGGTTCGAAATTTTTTTATAAAGAAATTTTAAATTAATGCTTGAACCCGCTTACTTCCATAACAAAGGATGAAGAAATCATGGGAATGAGTACGTGACAGGGGTGGAAGAATAAGTTTTCTCTCTATTCAATTTGTGTTGCTACGTTGTTTTAATTATCTCTATACGTTGCTAATGCTAACTAATATAAGAATAAATATCCTTTTTGGTTCCTAACAAAAAATTTGGTCCCCGCTTTAGTCCATTATAAAAAAAATAGTCACTTGGTTCCTATGAAATTTAAAGTAGATTCATTTTAGTCTTTTTGAAGGACTAATGTAGGTCTTTTTTGAATTTGTGAAGGATCACGATTTTAACTAAATTGATCCACTTTGAATTTTTTAGGGACCTCCTCCAAACTAATTTTTGATAAGAGACTAAAGTGAAAACCATATTTTTTATTAGGAACTTAAAATGATATTTACTTCTAATATAAATATCGAATCAAGAGACAAAAAAAAACTTACATGACTAGAACAAAAAAAAAAAAAAAAACTAAAATCTAAAATCTTATGTCCGCACTTGCGGACATAAGTGACAACGTAGGTCCGCCGGTGACTACATGCCTACCTATACTAAGAAACTCCATAGTATTTAATTATTTATAAATAAAATACGACGGTCAGTTTTCGAAGTTATGACCACTTGATCACATAGACTGTAATATCATATCAATAATTAATTCAACCTAAAAATTTAAATTGTTAAAGTAATGACTTTTTATGTATTTCTCTACAGTACATTGTTTTGAAAAATATAAATATGTATATTGACAATAATAAGTCTAACTTTCTTACTATTTAGTCATTGATTTAAATCAAATGTTTGATTTAGCCTTTATATCATAATAATATAACGATCATTGAAGAAAGAAAAAGGGAAGACAAAAAGATAAGAGATTTAACCTGGACAGTCAGTTCGTGGGCTGGTTCGAGTTAAAAGAACCTCTAGTGTTCCAGCCCATGCATCACGCTTTGTCAAAAACTCAGGTAGATTGAATATCTTCTTAACAGTTGCTGGTATGGATGAATGTTCATACTGTGATGTTGGGAATGGCTCACAGGGTTCGTGCAACACTATATGTTATACAACATTTAGTTTCTATAGTAAGTAGGGTTAGTGTTTATGGTATAAATAATCATTAAATACACACCTGAAAACTTTGTCATTTTTTCATAATTGAAGAGATTGTGAAACAATAACTTGACAACTCGGTTCGAATCTGAGCCATGAATTCAGTGAATTAATTGTCCGTGCCAATTGTGAATGCACACCTTACTATATAAAATACTAGTATGAATTAATTTTGATTTGTCATATATACTTGTGTCTCTCATGACTAGTATTTTAGCACGTACAATAAATGTTACACACGCAATATTTTGAGAGCGAGAAAAATATAATGGGATACAATAATGTTATTAATATTATCAATGTCACTATCATATCTTAATCGTTATTTTCCGTCAATCAATGGTTATTATTTTCACAAATTAAACTTATTAATTAATTATTAATTTTGAATAAATGATAACTATTTGTGTCTCTCATACGATTAAAGTATGACACGTAATATATATGGTAGTAACAATATATTATACCAAAAATAATTATTAAATAATCTATGCACCATTGTGATCATCTTAACTATTCATATACAAATCAATGATACGAAGAACGCATTATGATAGAAAGTGGGGAAAATATAACTACTGATTTATGGGATTATGTTTCTCATGTTATAATAAATAAAATTATCTCCTACAAGTACACAATTAAGTTGTGGCGCATGCAATACTTGCGTTGGGGGGGGGGGGGGGGGGGGGGAACGCCACAAATATATTTTGCGGGTGGTCAAAGACCTCCATTATTTGCAAATATAACCCCCACATATCACATCATTTTTTGTAGTGTCTCTTCTCTTTACATGATTTCACATGAGCCTTACACATTTATATATATATATATATATATATATATATATATATAAAATTATCTTTTATAACATAAGAAACACTAATCACACACACACATACACATATCCCATTACACACACGCACACACATATATGTATATGTATGTAATAGGTTTTCTGCAAATTTTGTCTACTCTTTTACTCCTTTCTCTCTCTCTCAGTGCCTCTCATTCTTCTCTCTCCTCTCCTTTCTCTCTCTTTAATGGCGCTTCAGCATCAAAAAAAGGTGCAAGCTTTTTTCTCAATTTATCCAACTCAGTCATTGCTATGAGCATTTACATAAAAAATTGAAAAGGGGTGTCAAGAAGAAACAAACCCTGATGCCCTATGTTATATGATTAGGTATGCCTATGGTTAGACGTAACATAGAGAAAACATAGATCTTTTCCCCACTTCAAGGTGAAAAACAACATGAGAAGAAGGAGATAAGTGGATTCGATTTCAAATTTCAACAACAAAATAGAAACGTTACTGTAATCATGGATTAATTCGAAGGAAGGGATTCTTCTTGGTTTTTTTTTTTTGTGGTTTTCAGCTATGTTTAATTATATCAGATTCAAGAAATTTTAAAAATTATATTCATATATATATATGCCATTAATCATTGATTGGATTTAGATTCAAATATAAATTCAAATTATAAATTACGCAAATTAATAGAGAGAAATGGGAGGAGAGAGAAAGAGTGTGGGAGGTAATAAGGAGAAAAAAGAGAAAAAATGATTTATTTTATTCTCTCTCCACCATTATATATATAATATAACGGTGTAAAGAGAGATAGGCAAAATACGAGTAGGCAGAATAACTTATCCCTATATATATGTGTGTGTATAATGGGATATGATCAACTTATACGAGTATAGAAATAATAAGTCTTATGTCAAATCTTAATCGTTGGTTTCCATACATCCAACAATTATAATTTATTGAGTCATACTTATTAATTAATTATTAATTTTCAATAAATTATAACCATTAGATGTATGAAAATCAACGATTAAAATTTGGTGTAAGATTTATTAATTTTACACTGATGTAAGTTGATCTTGCCTCATTTATAATTATCCATGTGTATACATGCATATTAATTCATCGTACCTGTGCCTGACTCAATCCATGGAGAAATAATGATAGCTGGAACCCTAACACCAAGCCTGTCAAACTGAAACTTGAATGGTTCAGGACCTACAATGTCATCTGGACTAGGCACTCCATCCACAGGGGTTGGCACGTGATCATAAAAGCCACCATGCTCGTCATATGTAATCACAAACAAAATTTCATTCCATTGTGGACTAGCTCTTAGTGCTTCATACACTTCCTTTACAAATTTTTGTCCTTCTGCAACATCATGAGATGGATGATCATCATTCCCCGGTAGTGATAACAAGTCAAAATATCTTTGTTCAACAACCACATAATTTGGGAGTTTCCCTTCTTCGCAATGCTTCTTGAACTTTAAATCAAATAGATGAAAGTTGTCTATGTGTTTCAGTTTCCTAAGACTCCTGAAAGTGGTGAATAGATTAATTTGTCAACAAAATTTAAATAAAAGACATAAATACTAAAGATGGTAATCATAATTTTGTTCACCGCCATTGGATATTAAATATTATGGTAAGCTTATTTACATATTAAATATTTGAAAGAAACATAGACAATTATGTTTACCAAATTTCAAATAGGAACCAGATATGAATGCTACTTTATTTGTTTTTATCAACAATACATATAAAGAATTAATTTAACCCAAAAACTTAAATCGTTAATGGGGTGAAGCTACATAATGCTCTTTTTTTTTTTGTAAGTAACTACATTAATGATTTTTATATTTCTTTAACACACTCATTTATAAGAAAGCCAATTGGACTTGATGAGCGAATGATGTATCAGACCTAATATATCTTTGCTAAAAAACTCCACAATATTAATTAATTTTATCAAGGTTTTAATGTTTATGCTTTTATTTACAAAAAAAAAAAAAATTTCTCTCTCACATTCACATGAGTGAGTTGATCCCATTGTAAAGAAAAAAATTAGTAGGACTCACTCAGTTTTATGTGAAAATGACTGAGATTTTATTTTTTACATTAAAAACAAAAACCTTTTTTCTTGTTATCAATAAATAGATGTAAAGAACAAATTTAATCCAAAATCTTAACTATTTGATGACGTTATATTAATGATTTTTATATTTGTCTAATAATATAATAAACATTGGTTATGTAAATGTAAGAGAAACTCTCATAAAAATAATATCTTTTTAAAATCTATAGATTTAACAAATATAAGTGTCTTTTTACATAACTATGTCGTTTTATTATATGTTGTAGCTTTGATAAGTTATAAAACATCTATTTGTCACTCATTTTTATGATGAATTATTAAGAGTTTATTATGTATAACAAAAAAAATATTTAATACCTCATGAAAATATTACTATAAAAAAAAATTATAGATAAGGCATTCTTAGCCGGCGTGAGCTACCTAAGAGTTTAGGGGCATCTGGTAGAAGAAAAATTCTTTTATGCGAAAATCATAAATTTCGAGAATATAGTGAGAAACTTTCTTTCTTGAAATATTATTAAAAAACTATTTGGTTGACCCATATTTTCTTGGGAATATTTGGTTAAATTTATTGAATTTATTTTTGGTTGATGATGAAATATTAGTCGGAATCCCCCAAAAAATTTTTTGTCTGTTTCATTGATAGGGGTTCGAAGCTCTCGCTCTCATCATGCACATAATCCATGGAAGAGTATATGATAGATAGTCTTATATTGTATTTGTAAAAGGTTAAATATAGAGAAAATGTGAAAATGATGACACATTTTAGGTACATGATCACAATATATTACTGTGTGAACCATTAAGACAAGAGAAAGTAACAACTCAGTGAATCTAAACTAAGTTAACTATACAACTCTAAAAACAAAACAGATCAATTTTTTAATAAAAAAAAAATATTATTTTTACAAA
The DNA here is from genome assembly GCA_032173675.1 of Gastrolobium villosum. Classification (NCBI taxonomy): domain Eukaryota; kingdom Viridiplantae; phylum Streptophyta; class Magnoliopsida; order Fabales; family Fabaceae; genus Gastrolobium; species Gastrolobium villosum. The sequence continues at coordinate 153,955 of JAVKPL010007138.1, read as the reverse complement.
TTAGTGTTTGCACTTGCCCACGTGAACAATAGTGTAGGTCTCGGAATATTAGTGTTTGTAAAATAACCCCACTTTTATTTTTCGATTCTTCACAATTTTAACAAAGCGAAGCTACTTTCGGAAGTGATTGATAAAGTACAATTCATATTGTTCTCTTTCTTACCAAGGGACAGACACGTAGCAATCTCAAGGCTAAATTGGTAACATGGTTCGCGCTTTTTTCTCATTTCCCCGGGGAACCCAAAATACTAACAAATCTGTGGAATTTTTATCTTAGACATTGGGTGCTATTTTACCCAGGCCATACAAATCCTGGAAAAATACTTTCTTGCAATATTTTAATATCTTCTGTTACCAAACACATCATTTTAGGATACCGAATGTCATTTTCCCATACAACTTACAATATTCCTGCTACCAAACAGGCCAGACACGGGATAAAGTGATTTTGACGTATTTAGAGATCCACCCTATCCCATTATTCTAGCCGTGTTCTAAAAGCTTTGGCCAGTTGCACTATCTACTATCTTTATATTGTTTTACATATATTGAGCATGTTGCATTGTGTTTTGATTTTTTTTTTCTTTTTTTTTTTTAAATCTATTTTGTAGAACTGTTTTAAAACTCCACCTCATATCCTGAGTTGACCCGGGTCAACTCTGACCCTCTCCTTCAAGGATTGAGGTCACAAATTGGACCTTATATGCACATCGATACCTCCAACCCTTAAAACCCGGCCAGGTTTCAGTGATTCCAGGGTAAAGGGGGTCATTACATATATTTTTTTAAAGAAAATTCCATGAAATAATGTCGTTTTATTAAAAAAAATAAAATAAAAATGCTTGCAAACCTAAATTTAATCTTCTCTTATTTCCCAGCGACCTAGACTTGTGGTATCTTGATACTTTGATATCATTAGAATATGAGTTTTATACTTTGGTATCTTGACACTTTAATTAGGTTGTGTAATATTGACTTTTGGTTATAATTGGTGAATTATATTAAATATTTTTGAATCTTTAATGATTGGTGATTTATTTTTTAATATTTTCATATAAGATATATATATATATATATATATATATATATTTATATTTTTTTAATATATAAAACTGGGTCAGTGTATATATATTTTTTATTTTTTATAAAATAGGTCTTATCAACCGTATTTTGTTTTCCTGATAATCAAAAAAAAAAACTGTTTTTCAAAACAAACATACTCATTCCAATTGGAACCCATAACAGACCCTGTGACCTTTACCTAAATGCTACCTTTTGATTTTTAAACACCGGAAGAGTTAGTGAAATACATATTTTTTTATTTTTTGTAAAATAAATCGTATCAAACGTATTTTTTTCCTGATAATAAAAAAAAAACCGTTTTTCAAAACAAACATACTCATTCTAATTGGAACTAAGAAATTCCCACTTACGTGTAAAGTTGGAGGTTGGATTATATAAATAATTATGGCATGTTGAGGGTGTCACCCATAAAATAGGATAGAAACTTTCCTACACTTACAATATTTTGTGTGGTCCGCAGCAAAAAAAAATTTTGGCACGCAAAATAAATCTCTATAAAATCACCTTTCCTACCACATTACTCTTATAAAACTACTCATTGTAATATAGGGAGTATGGAATTTATGAGAATAAGTCAGATAGTTTGTTTATACATAGATGAAAGTAAGTTACTTCAAGGGAGACGGACATGTTTGTTCATTATTTGTTTTTAAATATCATTTTAACTAAAAACAACTATATTAGTTAGATAGTTTTTAAAAAACAAAAACGTTTCAAAAACATAAAAACATAAAAACAAAAATAAAAAGCGAAGGAGCTGAGTTACCTGTAAAAAAGAGTGGAAGGTGGGTATTGATAATATATTCCAAAACTGAACCCATTTTCATCCAAAGAATCGAATATAGTTTTCTGAGGCAAACCCCCAATAAGTTTCTCTGCGTCCTGTGCGGTCATCCCATACGACGTCGCTGAATGCACGAAAAGCCGGTTCGGTTGGGTCGGACCGGGAACCGAAGCGAACCAGCGATCACAAACAGCAAACTCTTTAACCAACTCTCGGTAAACCGGTACCAAATCCGGTTCAAACCCATTCATGACCGTCTCCGCTGTAGCCCCCGTCTTCTCTTGCTTCGCGGCGTTCTGAGCAAAACCCTCCATCGTCGGCGGCAGCTTCTTCGCCGCCGATGCCTCACTCCATGGTTCTCCGAAAACTTGCTCATAAACATCGTCGATCATGTGGCCCGGGTCCGGATCGACGTAGCCAGACCGGTCGCCGAAGTGAACCCGGTTCGAGTTGGGTTCGGATGTGTAAACCGGGTTTGACTCGGACCCGGTGACCCCATCGATTTCTGGGTTGAGGGATTTCATCCAACCTAGCATGTGGTCGAAGGAACGGTTCTCTTGAACCAAAACGACGACCGTTTTAATGGGAAACATGTTTTTTTTTTTTTTGCTTTTGTTGTTGTTGTGTACTTCACTAACTGGGGTGAGAAGAGAAACCGAGAGTAAGTGGATATATATATTAACGATGGAAAGTTGTTAATGTTGATGTTGGAAACCACTAACTGTTATTTTAAGACGAACTAACTCCACTTCGTTTTTCTATGATTCTCTTTTTGCTCCCTTGGAATGTTACTTTTGTTGGAGTTCTCAAGCACATGGTTTAGTTAACTACTATAATAATTTGTTAAAGAAGCTTTAGCCCTACTGAGTTTAAATTTTAAAATGTAAAACTCATAATGGCGGGCTCGATTTTGGCTTTATTCTTGTTGTTTAGATTTAGATTCCTAAATTAGATGAGAGATATTCTCATTACCAAAATTTTTCATTACCAACTTACTACCTATCTAATCACCATTAGATTAATATTTCCTCTTTCTTACAAAACTTTTTAACATTATCTCTTTTTGATCCAATGGTAATGTGATCGGTGGTAAATTAATAGTAAGAATTTTTGATAGTTAGAATATCCTCACTTCTTAAACTATCCTTTCTTTTTTAGTTAAATTAAGAGAGCTTTTTTTAAAGAAAGAAACAGTATTTTTCTCCTTTTTTTATAAATAAATCACAAGTATCTTTTACGGGAAGCAATTTTGTTCGGGATAAGTACATGATTAAAATTTTAAAGTCCTCCCAAATATATAATATTAGAAAGGATCGAACACATATTTTTACCTTTACATACTCAGCTCCCAAATATGCGCCAACGGCCAATTGAATTACCATCATTTGATATATAGTATTCTACTGTATTATTAAAGTGTCACTAATTTAGTTGGTGGATTATAAGTTTAACCGCTTGTATTGAATTTGTATAAAATTATGTAATAAATAAATTAAATCGAAAAATTATCTTACGCATGTGAATTTCGCTTAGTGGTTAAAGCTGGTCTTAGATTGAATGCCTGGATCTATAACTCTTTAAATATTTTATTAAAAAGTTCTAAAATCAGTTCAAATAGCAAATTGTTACCGATTCAATATCGATTAAATCCAGTTTATACCCAGTTTATCGATTTGATATCAATTGGACTTGATTAAATTCCATAATTGATCCATTTTAGTTATATCAGACATGTTGGTAGTTCAGTTCTCGATTTAATCGGTCGGACTGCGGATCCAATCTAATTATCATAATAGTGCTTTTTTTATTAAAGAAATATATTTAGAACATTTTATAGTAAGTAGACAAGTTTTTTTTAAAAATGTAAAAACTCAATTCTCAAACAAGATGCCGAAGAATGTTTGAAAGAATAAATGAATAAGTTCAGCCAAGAAGGTATATAAATTAGGGACCTCAATATATATTTGAATAATTATAGGTTTTGAATTTGGTAAAGATTTGGTTGGATGCATTAGTGGTTTAGCAAGAAGCATTGGATAATAATAATAATAATAATAATAATAATAATAATAAATTTGCTTATAGTCTTCCCAGAATATCACGATGAGGATACCAATATATAAATAGGGTCTATATGGCTTCGTGAGTTATTAATTCAGTTGAAATTACATTATTTAGGATTTATTGTTTCCAGGAGATAATTTTTATCTCTTATATATACATAAAAGTTTGTAGGATCCATATTTTCTCTTTCCCTTTCTCTCTCTTCCCTCATGTAGGTTCCACATACTTTTATGTATGTAAGATATAAATTTATCTCGTATGACATGAGAAACAATAAACTTATATAACAATGGAGATAAAGTTCACCGATAAAAATAGCACTATAACTTTCAAGGGAAAATAGACTTAATACGTCTGCTAAAAAACATAGACTTAATAAGCTTCACTAGCAATAAAAGATAATAACTTACCTATATTTATTAGAATTTTAGTAGCAAGTGTCTTAGGTTAGGTAGTGTTTTAATTTGATGATAAGCTTCTATTAAGATGAGAGACTTGTTTTATCTCTTTCAAAAATCCTAGGATAGTTAGAACATTTCTTAGTTCAAGAAGATGATTTTCAAATAAAAGTTGCTTACTTGGGAGGATTTGAGAGTGATTACTAATACTTGATGATGGTGTGGCAATTTGGTTTAATTTTTTTACTAAATAACAATATTCCTTAGTGTTTAATTCTATCGAATTAGAGTTGTTGCATATGTAAACTAGTGGTGTTTATGGTGGAAATAACAGCATATGGTGGCATATAACTATGCACAATAAGAGGTTGAGAGGCAATATGTTGCATGTGCACAGTGATAACTAAGAATATTAGGGTTTTAAAAGATATACTTATAAGACTTAACTCTTTATATTATAAAGGGATTTTACCAAAAAGTGGATAACACTCATTTCACATAGCTGAACCATTACAAGAGTCCAAAGCAATTTTCCTCAAGTCCGGTAGTTCGAGAGTTTGGGTTGTTGGGCTGAATTATTTGCCTTTTTCAGGGGTCAAGTTCTTGAGGTATGGACTTGGGATCTTAAGTTGGCTTACTGACTATAGCGTTAGCTGTCGTGCCATTTTATTCTTTTGACGATTGGAGGTCCCAATGGCTTTGGTTGAGCTTAGCTTTTTTCATGTTTTCGAGTTCATCCATTTACGACGAGTTTTGAAGAATGGAAGTACTGAAGTGTGTTGTGTATTGATTATCTATCTGGATAGGCATGGTTCCTTGGAGTGAGAATTAGGCTGCCCTCATGAATGTCGCCTTTCATCCTTGTATACACTTGAGTATCTTGAGACCTTATGTTTATGAGGTCGTCCTTGTGATATTGTCCTAGAGTGGCAGGGACTGGAAGATGGGTTGTCCTGGTGAATGATGGACACCATAATGCCGAAGGTGTGGATTGTAGGATGGTCGAGGATAGCGTTGTACACTGAAGGATAGTTGATGATAATAAACATCTCCCTCCCAGTGTTAGTTTAAGCTCAATCGAGCTTTTGAGTGGTGACCTTTCTCTATTAAAATCAACGAGCTAATCAATAAATGGCTTAAGGTCATCTTCGTCCAGGTTCATATTTTGGAAAACATCACATAACAAGATATCTATTAAACTACCATTGTCAACTAGCATTACTTAGACTCTACAATTAAACAGGTCGCCTGAGATCATGAAAGCGCCATCATGATCGGTTAGGACTCCTTTCATGTCTTCCTCAGTGAAGACAAGGAGGGGTTTTTTACTTGACTTTTGATCCCTTTGAATTTTTTCTCGACACGTACCAACATCACTTCTTTCAAATACTTCATACGTGAATTTGCGGAGTCTCCCCCCTCCGTAGCTACTATAGATTGTGTTTACATTGATATCGAGGTCGTGGTACTGATTAGGTTCAGGAGTACGGCCATGCTGAGGACCTGCGCGATGGTCATTTCTGAATCGATCTCTCCCATAGGTTTCTCTCTTGGGACCGCAGTTCTGGCTCTTACTTCTTATGTGTTGCTGTTGTAAATTCCCTTTATTCCTCCATTCTTGGGTTCAAATGATATATTATTTTATCTTGTCGTCTTGAACTACTTTCACAATGTTGTTCCTCATATTACAATATTCATCTGTAGTGTGACCGAAATTGTCATAGAAAATATATATTTAGTTTGGATGACCTTACCTTCTTTTTAGATGGGCCTTGATTATTCAACATGTCGCCACTCAATTTGGTACACCTCCCTCTAGATTCGGGATCTTGAGACGTTGAGGGGGCTCTATAACTTTCATATCTCTTTCTGGCTGGTCAGATGTTAATATCTTTTGGGCGAACTTAAATCAATCTCTTGCAGGACAATCTCTATCATCTTTACAAGGTTGAGGGGGAGGGATGTACTAGATCTCGGCATGGGCCCTTTTAATCTCCTCCAAGTTTGCGACCATAGTTTTGTGCAAGGATTTTGCCAACAACCCTTATGAAGGTCGATTGTCAGTAGATACAAATGAACGTTCTTGTCCATATTACGAACTTGCCTAACTTTTGCATTGAATTTGTTGAGGTAGTCGGGCAATGACTTGTCATTCTTCTGCATAATTGAGGACAACATTAAGGATAACTTGTGATATATCATATTGTTAACAATGTTCTTAAAGACCCTTTGGAAGAGGTCCTTTAGTGAGTTGATGGAGCACGATGATATAGTGTTGAACTAGTATTAAGGCCGGTGAAGGTTGTGTTGAATACCCTGGCTGTGAAGGGACCTTGGTCCTAACTAGATACATAACTATTTTAAAGGCATGTAGGTGTTCTTGGGGATCTTAGGTGCCATCATATTGGGCTAAGTATTGGTAAACTCATGGTTTATTACGTTTTAAAGGACTAAAATATGAAAATTAACTTCTAAATCTAGTAAAAGAGCACGAAAATTTAGAGTTATTGGATTAAAGTTTTATAAATTAATTTCTTTGGATAATATAGCAAAATCTGGGTAATTCTTGCATTTTGTAGATAAATTCAGCTAATTGGAGGAAGAATGTGCTTAGATGAGATAAGGACAAAGGGGAGCCAAAGAAGCATATCTATGATTAAGGAGAAAATTCATGATATTGAGAGAGTTTTGAATAAAATAAGCATTTTTTATGGAAGTCATGTTTCCAAACATAAGGAAATCTCCCTGAAGCTATTTTTTGAGAAATTTTTCTTATCAAAGATGATGGATATGGTTCTTATGTCCACATAGAAGTTATATATCTCTCTTATCTTCCAAACGAGAGTAAGACCGTATCAATTGAATGAGTACAACTCAAGTTATACCTAAAACACTAAAGCAATGTGTTGGCTGTCACATGCATGCCAAAGCACCCAAGGAGTTAAGAGATCATGAAGTTTTAGCAAATAGCGTGCCAAAAAGCCCAAATTGAATCTTAAAGCTCTTCGATCATAAAAAGAACATAACGTACTACTACCAATGGCGCACCAAAGAACCCAAACTATGTACCAAAGTGCTCTGAGCTTCTAAGAAGCATGAACATTATGCCACATGTTCCCTTTAAAGTGCATTTTTTAGCACTATAAACAAGAGGCCAATTAGCCTGGGGAGAGACCTTTGGAGTGAAAATTTACTCTGAGTCCATGCTTGAGAGTTTTGGAGCCACTTGGAAGATAATATTAGGCTGGGGGATATGTAAAGATTCACCACACGCCTCTTGAACATGGAGTTTGGGAAAGTTTGTGCTATTCTTTTTGCTTTTGATCTTGACATGTCTAGCTAAACTTCTTTGTAGTTAGGGTTAGATGGAACCCAATTGGATCTTTGTTTGATTTAATTATGTTGACAATTGTTCTTTATGTTTTATGTTTATGTTCATTATTCTTATTCTTAATACTTTCTTTGTGTCATGGCTTTAAGGATTAATTTGTGATTATATATGGAAATTCAGATGTTGGTGCATAACTTTGACTTAGGTAATTAACCATAATTCGTAATTGATCTAGGAATATATGAGGAGAGTTATGTAATCAAGGTAACCATCAAAGCCTTAGACTATGCATTCTTAAAGCTTAAGCCTTTTAGGAAATACCAAGGGATTGGGTTCCCTAGAAGGGGATAAAGGATCAAGACACCATGGTGTTGGGTCTTGATTAATTTAGAATAATAGATAAAAAAAATCATTTAGTTGAATAATTAAAAACAAGAGAAGATCAATTAGGATTCAATTGAGAGAAATCAAAATACTAATTGTACTTTCTTGATTATTTTGTTGTTTGCTTCGGTGTTATTGATTTTGTTGTTATTTTAAAATAATATTGTATTTATTTCTATCTTTAATTCTTGATTCATACACCCAATATTGTTATTGAATTCATCCAACTTAAGCGAAATAACAAATTAGTGTTTGAAATACCATTCCTCATAGGAACAATACTTTTTCCCATCACTTTATTACTTGTACAACTAGCGTACTTGCCTAGTCCACAACAAGTGTGGTTGCTACCAACCCGGAGGGAAGGGTGTAACCATGATGCTATTTGTAAAGGGTTTTTGTCTTCCTCATCCTCAGCGGGCTAGTTGTGAGTAGCCCATCCCTACACGACACTAGTGGTGGGTATCTGATTGTTTTCAGCCTGGTGGTTGCCGCCTTGATGATTTTTGACTTGGTTGTCACCGCCTTCGTGCTCTCCTAGTCGGCACTAGTTATCGACTAGGCATTGCATGAACATGGTCATCACAACCCTCATTGGGCAACCTTCCTAATTCACTGCACAAGGATTTGGGAGTGCTAGTGGGATAAAGACGGAAGCAGGCTCCTCAACGTCTTGACCAACGTGGTTCATCCCATCACATTAGGGTTTTGCAGCCCTGTTGTAATTGTGCATCCTATTGTTGTTGCAGGTTTTGCGATAGGTGGTTGTCAGTTGCGCTGTTTGTGTTCACTATGATGGAGTGAGAATCAAAGTTTATCTTTTCCTGTATGCAATGTTAATGTTTGATTGAAGGGGATGAAGTTATTTTTGGATCTGTGAATTGAAGTTGTTTATGGAGGAAACAATAACGTGTGGAGACAAATCACTCTGCACGACAAGAGGTTGAAAACCATTGCCAACTAAAAAAAAAACTAAGAATAAGCCCAAAACAGTGAATTACTAAAATAAGTCTAAAACCAAAAGTCAGTCAAATGTTATATCAGACAAAATAAACGCAAACAATAGTAAAGTAAATAAACCTAACCCCTAACCAAAACAGCAAATTACTAAAAAAATCAGTACTTTAACGAGGGCAAAACAAAAGAAAGTAAGCAAAATAGATAAACCAAGATCCAAAATTGAAATAAACCTAAACCCTTAAACCTCAGCCCACATCAACCAAGACCCACGCTAACGTTATACTTATATTAGACAAAACAAACGCAAACAAAAGTAAAGTAAGTAAACCGAGATCCAAAATTGAAATAAACCTAAACTGATTAGTTGTGAAGCAATGAACCAATTGGAATATTTCCAAAAAAGAGGATTAATCTTAGATAAGCGGTATTGATTATCCATTTACGACGAGTTTTGAAGAATGGAAGTACTGAAGTGTGTTGTGTATTGATTATCTATCTGGATAGGCATGGTTCCTTGGAGTGAGAATTAGGCTGCCCTCATGAATGTCGCCTTTCCTCCTTGTATACACTTGAGTATCTTGAGACCTTATATTTATGAGGTCGTCCTTGTGATATTGTCCTAGAGTGGCAGGGACTGGAAGATGGGTTGTCCTGGTGAGTGATGGACACCATAATGCCAAAGGTGTGGATTGTAGGATGGTCGAGGATGGTGTTGTACACCGAAGGATAGTTGATGATAATAAACCTCACGCTCCCAGTGTTAGTTTAAGCTCAATCGAGCTTTTGAGTGGTGACCTTTCTCTATTAAAATCAACGAGCTCATCAATAAATGACTTAAGGCCATCTTTGTCCAGGTTCATATTTTGGGAAACATCACATAACAAGATATCTACTAAACTAACATTGTAAGAACCCGCACCGCTAATTAAGGTAATTAGTGAAGGAAATGATTACATAATTGACCTTAATAATTATTGGTGGGCTTAAATAATTATATTGAGTGAGTAAAAATACTGAAAGTCACCTTTCGGAAGAAAAGCGCAGATACCGGTTTTGCTACCCGGTAGAAATGCGTACCGGAAAAGTATCCCGGAAAATTATAAAGAATGCATGATAATTACTAGAATATTATGTAGGACTAGTAAAACAAGTTTCAAGTCAAAGTAATGTAATCTGATGCCAGAACTGATACTGGCTATGGAAAAGCGCGTACCGGAAAGGTGCTCCGAAAAATAAAATAAAATATGAAAAATCTTAGAAAAATGTGTAGGTTTAGATTCCAAAGTTTGAAATCAAGATCTTTTGCGTAGCTATTAAGGCTAATACTGCGTGTTATGGCTTAAATGCCTATATATATACTATCATTAGAGGGCACAAAACCCTAGGCAGCCAAAAATCCTATGTGAAAGGGAGCTATTTTGCTGCAGAATATTGTTTCATTGCCTTCCCTTAACATTTGAGGATCAAGTCTTCATTTTTTGGCTTGGTTCCTTCTTCCTTCCCTTCCTTTACACTTATGAGCATCCTTGTGGGAGTGAAAGGAGTGTTCTTTTGGCAGTGTTCAGCTGCTGTGAGTGTGTGTGAGAGGGCTGCACCATCTGTTCTTGGAAGGGTGGCCATTTAGTTGGCATTTTAACACTCAAAGATGTCTTCTTGTTGAGTAAATGAGCTATCTTGTAGCTTATTTCGTGTACCCTTCATGGTCAAAATTTGAAAAGTTGTTGGAGAGCTCCATGAGCACTGTCCATTCTGTTTTTGAGCTTTGGTAAGTTATACCAACCATGATCCTTAGTTTAAATGCTTAAAAATGGAACCTTGATGCATGTATTTAACTAAGTTGATAACTTAAGGGTGGGGTAGGTTAAACACACCTAGAAATGCATGTTTAAGTGACTATAATCGGTTAAAAGTTGAACCTTTGGACTGGATATTCACGAAATGCAGAAACTGCATTCTGTCGTGAGATATCCGATATTTGTCGAGCAGATATCCGGATATCAGTATCCGGATATGGTATCCGGATATTCATATCCGGATATTTCCGGATATTCATATCCGGATGTGGGAATATCTGGATATGGTCAGTGTGATATCCGGATATGGCATATCCGGATATGTCCCTTGTAATATCCGGATATCCTGGGATTTCGCAGAACAGTAGCTGTGCTGTGTGAACAGTAAGCTATTGGGGGTTTGTGGACCCTAGATTAAGGAAGTTGAACTTCTGTAATTAATAAACTAAGTCAGAATCACATGATTAAGGGCTTATGCCTTTGTTGGAAGCCTTAAGACGTAAAACGTAAAGGAAAGACGTAGTCTTTAAGTTATATGCTTGTGGTGCATAATTAATGATGTATTATTGGTCCATATCAGATTGTGATACTGCTGTGTTTGGACTTGTGAGTGGTTGGACTCTTGGCTTGGATAGCTAGCTTGCAAGGTAAGCTTTCGTGTCCTCGGTTTAGCCATTTTATGGTTCCACCATGTCCCATGGGGATGTGGTTTATGCATGTTGTGTTACATGCTTTGATGTTTTGGAAATGCTGTTGAGCTATTTTATGCAATGTGCTTTTATGATATGCATGTGGTGTCCACCTATACGGTAAGCCTGAGTATGTAGTACATACAAGATGGTGAGGCTGTGGGTGAGGTGCAAGCGGTGTTCCTTGTACTTATGTGGGTATAGACGTATTCCTGCATTTCTCTGGCCAGTAGATTTTATAAACACACATGGCATGATTATCTGTTGCACTGCATAGTTTTGGAACTTATATTGTAAATACTGTTTTTGAACTTATATTACACATGTAAGTGAGCTTGGGGTGGAAGATCCTTGAGGACCCCTTGTCTTACTGAGATTTCTTGTTTAGAGATCTCACCCCACGTTTGGGGACGCTTATTTCAGGTTCAGGTAATGTTGAGGGCTCAGGTGGCAGGAGGCCAGAGCTGAGTTGATATTTATGATATGCTGACATGCTGGATTATTTGACTGCTGTTATGTTTTCCGTTTTGATTACGATTTTATGTTGAGACTGTTATTGGGCATTGTTGCCTTATTTGGTGAGTATGGGGTTTGTCCATGCCACACAGACTTGTTATTGTCTTTTATTTTAAGTTGTAATTAAAGTATCAGGACTTGGACCCAGGCTATGTGTTGTAGTCCTGTGGCTTTAGATACTCACTTATTATTTATATATGAGGTATTTCAGTTAGGTGTCTTGCAATTTACATACATGCAGTATTTTATGAAATTGATTAAGTAAACAAGTTGGTTAAGTTTAATGACGTCATAATTGAATTAAAGAAAAAGTTATTCCGCATTTTAATTAAGCGTGGCTTAATACGATAGTATGTTAACAATCCGGGTTAACACGGGCTGTTACATTTTATGGTATCAGAGCACTTTCTTGGGAAAAGCCTGTATGTATTGCAATAACTTAGGATGTTTCATGCGTGTCTACTTTGTGTTCTCTCTGATTGGTGTGTATTATGATGATGCATATGTGACCACACGGTGTGGGCATGATCAACTATTCTTTGTGTAACTTGTGCAGAGTCATTGTGCCACCAAGGAGGAACCCTAGTACGAGTGAGGATCAATCGGATCCTATCCTGGCTGAATTGGCTGAGATGCAGGCGGCCCGACTAGCCGACCTGGAGGCCACGAGGTTGGCAAACCAGGCGATGCTGGACGCTATCAGAGATGCGAACAGACGTGCCACTGCTGAGGTTCTGGAGGAGAACCGGATGGCCAACATGACTATGATGAGGGTCATGTTGGAGGAGTTGAGGGCTGGTCCTGCTGCTGGCCAGTGTCCTCCACCACCTCCACCGCCGCCACCGCCTCCACCTCCGCCTAGTCAACAGGAGGACACCCAGAGTCAGATGGGTGAGGGCAGTCATTTGACTGGGGCTTTGCAAACCATCCTCGTATTTGCTGAGGATCGAGACGAGATCGATCGCAGGCTGAATGCTTTCCACAAGCATAAGCCACCTTCTTTCGACGGATCTTATGATCCCATTGCTGCTGCCCGATGTTACAGGCGTTGGACAAGATCTTCCGGATCATGCAGTGTACTGATCCGCAGAAGCTGATGTTCGCCATTTACATGCTGGAGGGCGAGGCCCATGAGTGGTGGACCAACATTTCTCACATCTATGAAATGCAGGGCCGTGTGATGACGTGGCCGTTCTTCGAGGAGTGTTTTCTGGGTCAGTACTTTCCATATGACTCTCAGGTAAGGAAGTAGGGAGAGTCTGACCGATTGGTGCAGGGCTCGTTGTCCGTGGGCGAGTACCTGGCCAAGTTTAATGAGCTGGTCAAGTTTGCTCATTTCCGTATGGTGAGACCGACTCCTGTTTTTCTTGCTGCTAAGTTCTGGAGGGGACTTAATGAGGACATTGCTGGACATCTTGCTGGTTCTGCTTCGAGAGACTTCGGAGCTTTAGTACAGCAGTGCCGCAACATCGAGGATTACTGCCGTGCGTGTCAGGCCAAGAAGGCCAAGATTGAGGTGCCACAGGGTACCGGCGGCTCCGTTCCCTGGAGGGACAGGAAGTATGGAAACAAGGGCAAGGGCAAACAATTGGCAGCTAAGCAAGCGCCAAATCAATTTAAAAAGACTTCTACTCAGGGGAACACAGCTAGACCTCCTGCTCCCATATGCTCGGGATGCGGGAAGTCACACTTTGGGTCGTGTTCTACCGGTCAGCTGATTTGCTTTCAGTGTGGCAAGGAGGGCCACTACTCCAGAGATTGCCCGATGGCGAGAGTTGCTGCAGTACAGGCTGTGCCGTTGCAGATAGTTCCTACTGGAGTGCCAGCAGTGCCACCTACTACGGGGTGAGTATACACACTTGATTGTCAGCAGTCAGACAGAGCTCCGAACCTGGTCAGAGGTACTGTTACCATTGGTGGTTCAGCTGTTGATGTATTGTTTGATTCCGGGGCAACGCACTCTTTTGTTGCTACCCCTATTGCTGTGGGGCTTGAGTTGCCCAGTGATGTGCTTTCTCCACCGATGCGGGTGACCACCGCCACTGGAGAAAAATGTTTGACCTCCACTGTTCATCGCGATGTAGCGTTTCAGTGGGATGGCCGTGATTTCTCGGTAGATCTGATAGGATTGCCGATGGCTAACTTGGAGATTATTCTGGGCATGGATTGGCTGTCCAGAAACTGTGCTTTGATTGATTGTTGTGCCAAGAGAGTGGTGATGTCTCCGGGTGGGTCCACAGCCAGTTCCTCATCGTTCATTTCAGTCCTGCAGGCGAGGAGGGCCTTGAGAGCAGGGGCATTTGGCTATGTCATGTTGGGAGGTTTGGTGAGTGGGACACAGGAGGATCTCACTGGCATTCCTGTGGTGAGGGAATTCCTCGAGGTGTTTCCCGAGGAGATTCCTGAGTTTCCACCGCAGAGGGAGATAGAGTTCTCCATAGATTTATTGCCTGGTGTGGGGCCTATCTCATTGGCTCCATACCGGATGTCGCCACCGGAGTTGGCAGAGCTGAAGAAGCATATTGAGGAGCTTTCAGCAAAAGATTTCGTTCGACCGAGTGTGTCTCCTTGGGGAGCACCAGTTATTTTGTGAAAAAGAAAGATGGGACAATGCGGTTGTGCACCGACTACAGACAATTGAACAAGGTGACAATCAAGAACAAGTATCCTCTTCCACGCATTGATGATTTGCTGGACCAGCTCGGGGGTGCTTGCGTATATTCCAAGATTGATCTCCGGTACGGTTACCATCAGATACGGGTTAAGCCGGAGGATGTCCCAAAGACAGTGTTTCGCTCGAGGTACGGGCATTATGAGTATTTGGTGATCCCGTTCGGACTCACCAATGCACCCGCAATGTTCATGGACTACATGAACAGGATCTTCCAGCCGTACCTGGATCAGTTTGTGATCGTCTTCATTGACGACATCTTGATTTACTCCAAGACGGAGGAGGAGCATGTTGAGCACTTGAAGATTGTTTTGCAAGTGTTGAAAGAGAAAAAGCTTTATGCTAAGCCGTCAAAATGTGAGTTTTGGCTCAAGGCGGTGAAATTTCTGGGTCATGTAATTTCCGCTGATGGAGTTGCAGTTGATCCTAACAAGATTGAGGCCGTGATGGATTGGGCGAGGCCCAAGACGGTTACAGAAGTGAGAAGCTTCTTAGGTTTGGCAGGGTACTACAGGAGGTTCATAGAGGGATTCTCCAAGATGGTGCTACCGATGACTCGCCTGACCCGAAAGGAGACTCCATTCGTGTGGACACATGAGTGTGAGGAGTGTTTCCAGAAGTTGAAGGAGAGACTGACTACTGCTCCGGTGTTAGACCTTCCTGATCCTGCGGAACAGATTGAGTTATATTGCGATGCCTCAGGAAAGGGGTTAGGCTGTGTGTTGATGCAGAAAGGGAAAGCTGTTGCTTATGCTTCAAGACAGTTGAAACCACATGAGGAGAACTACCCGACTCACGACTTGGAGTTGGCAGCCATTGCTTTTGCTTTCAAGATTTTGAGGCATTACCTGTTTGGCATGAAGTTTGCTGTATTCAGTGACCACAAGAGTCTGAAATATCCGTTTGACCAGAAGGAGTTGAACATGAGACAGCGGAGATGGATGGAGTTCCTGAAGGACTACGACTTTGAGTTGAGGTATCACCCTGGCAAGGCCAACGTGGTAGCCGATGCTTTGAGTCGGAAATCCGTGAGCTTATCCAGTTTGATGATGAGCGACTACGAGGTGATCGAAAAGTTCAGAGAGTTGAGAGTGAACTCCTTGTTTGGGGGCGCACTGCTTGAGATGGAAACAGCAGAAGTGATTAATGAGCTGATGGAAAAGATTAAAGAGGCGCAAGTGCAGAGAGAGTGCCTTGATTACGTGAAGAACCAGGACGGTGTGTCTTGGAATGAGAATGGATTGCTGCTATTCCAGAAGAGGATTGTTATTCCTCGAGGGCCATTGACAGAAGAGGTTATGGCAGAGGCTCATAAGGGCCAGTCTACTATCCACCCTGGTGGTACAAAGATGTACCAGGACTTAAAAAGAAATTTTTGGTGGCCGGGCATGAAGAAAGACATAGCGGTCTACGTGTCCAAGTGTTTGATATGTCAGAAAGTGAAGATCGAGCACCAGAAACCGTCTGGTAAACTTCAACCTCTTGAAATTCCACAGTGGAAATGGGAGAGTATTTCCATGGACTTCGTGGTGGGATTGCCTAAGACTCAGGCTGGTTGTGACTCTATCTGGGTCATTGTGGACAGATTGACCATGTCTGCCCATTTTCTTCCAGTGAAGGTGAGCTTCACTACAGAGCAGTTGGCCAAGCTATATGTCCGTGAGATTGTGAGGCTTCACGGGGTGCCCGAAAGTATCATCAGTGATAGGGACCCGAAGTTCACATCTCGGTTCTGGGAGGCGCTGTAGGAGGCTTTTGGTACGCAGTTGAGATTGAGTACCGCCTATCACCCTTAGACTGACGGACAGATTGAGCGGACCATCCAGACATTGGAGGACATGCTGAGAGCTTGCACGTTGGAGCAGGGTTCTGCATGGAATAGGTACCTTCCGTTGGTAGAATTCTCGTACAACAACAGTTTTCATGCTAGTCTGGGCATGGCACCCTACGAGGCGCTGTATGGTAGGAGGTGTCGGACTCCTACCTGCTGGTCTGAGGTTGGAGATAAAGAGCTATTTGGCTTGGACTTTGCCCAAGATACTACCCAGCAGATCCAGATGATCAGGGAAAAGTTGAAGCAGGCGCAGAATCGCCAGAAAAGCTACTACGACGTCAAGCATCGTCCACTGGAGTTTAGTGAGGGTGAGCACGTTTTTGTGAGACTCTGACCTGTCACCGGTGTTGGATGGGCACTCAGAGTGAGGAATTTGAGCCCGCGGTTCATTGGGCCCTACCAGATCCTTGGTAGAGTAGGACCTGTTGCCTATCGACTTGCCTTACCTCCGAACCTAGCCAACATCCACGACGTGTTTCACGTGTCTCAGCTTCGGAGTTACATAGCAGATCCTTCGCACGTGGTGCAACCGGATGATGTGGAGGTTCGGGAGAACCTAAAGACTCCCGTCGGACCACTCAAGATTCTCGATCGAGGCGAGAAACAGCTTAGAAGCAAGATCATTCCGATGGTCAAGGTGCAGTGGACTGGGCGTAGTCCCGAGGAGTGCACATGGGAGCGAGAGGATGAGCTTCTCCGGCAGTATCCCGACTTTCGAGACATGTATGTTTCTGATTTTGAGGACAAAATCCTTAAAAAGGTGAGGTGAATGTAAGAACCCGCACCGTTAATTAAGGTAATTAGTGAATTAATTATAATAATTAGGAAATGATTCCATAATTGACCTTAATAATTATTATTGCGCTTAAATAATTATATTGAGTGAGTAAAAATGCTGAAAGTCGCTTTTAGGAAGAAAAACGCAGATACCGGTTCTGCTACCCGGTATGAATGCGTACCGGAAAATTATAACGAATGCATGATAATTACTAGAATATCATGTAGGACTTGTAAAACAAGTTTCAAGTCAAAATAATGTAATCTGATGCCAGAACTGATACTGGCTATGGAAAAGCGCGTACCGGAAAGGTGCTCCGAAAAATAAAATAAAAATATGAAAAATCTTAGAAAAATGTGTAGGTCTAGATTCCAAAGTTTGGGATCAAGATCTTTTCCGTAGCTATTAAGGCTAATACTGCGCGTTATGGCTTAAATGCCTATATATACTAACATTAAGAGGGCACAAAACCCTAGGCAGCCAATAATCCTACGTGAAGGGAGCTATTTTGCTGCAGCATAATGTTTCATTGCCTTCCCTTAACATTTGAGGATCAAGTCTTCATCTTTTGGCTTGGTTTCTCCTCTTTTCCCTTCCTTTACACTTGTGAGCATCCTTGTGGGAGTGAGAGAGTGTTCTCTTGGCGGTTTCAGCTGCTGTGAGTGTGGGTTGGAGGGCTGCACCATCTGTTCTTGGAAGGGTGGCCATTTAGTTGGCATTTTAACACTTAAAGATGTCTTCTTGTTGAGTAAATGAGCTATCTTGTGGCTTATTTCGTGTACCCTTCATGGTCAGAATTTGAAGAGTTGTTGGAGAGCTCCATGAGCACTGTCCATTCTGTTTTTGAGCTCTGGTAAGTTATACCAACCATGATCCTTAGTTTAAATGCTTAAAAATGGAACCTTGATGCATGTATTTAACTATGTTGATAACTTAAGGGTGGGGAAGCTTAAACACACCTAGAAATGCATGTTTAAGTGCCTATAATCGGTTAAAAGTGGGATCTTTGGACTGGATATTCACGAAATGCAGAAACTGCATTCTGTCGTGAGATATCCGGATATTTGTCGAGCAGATATCCGGATATCAGTATCCGGATATGGTATCCGGATATTCATATCCGGATATGGTATCTGGATATTCATATTCGGATGTGGGAACTGGGTATCCGGATATGGTATATCCGGATATGGTCAGTGTTATATCCGGATATGGCATATCCGGATATGTCCCTT
Organism: Gastrolobium villosum; assembly: GCA_032173675.1. Taxonomy (NCBI): domain Eukaryota; kingdom Viridiplantae; phylum Streptophyta; class Magnoliopsida; order Fabales; family Fabaceae; genus Gastrolobium; species Gastrolobium villosum. Next base: position 135,435 of record JAVKPL010007138.1, on the reverse strand, counting down.
GTAATATCCGGATATCCTGGGATTTCGCAGAACAGTAGCTGTGCTTTGTGAACATTAAGCTATCGGGGGTTTGTGGACCCTAGATTAAGGAAGTTGAACTTCTGTAATTAATAAACTAAGTCAAAATCACATGATTAAGGGCTTATGGCTTTGTTGGAAGCCTTAAGATGTAAAACGTAAAGGAAAGACGTAGTCTTTAAGTTATATGCTTGTGGTGCAAATTAATGATGTATTATTGGTCCATATCAGATTGTGATATTGCTGTGTTTGGACTTGTGAGTGGTTGGACTCTTGGCTTGGATAGCTAGCTTGCAAGGTAAGCTTTCGTATCCTCGGTTCAGCCATTTTATGGTTCCACCATGTCCCATGGGGATGTGGTTCATGCATGCTGTGTTACATGCTTTGATGTTTTGGAAATGCTGTTGAGCTATTTTATGCAATGTGCTTTTATGATATGCATGTGGTGTCCACCTATACGGTAAGCCTGAGTATGTAGTACATACAAGAGTGTGAGGCTATAGGTGAGGTGCAAGCGATGTTCCTTGTACTTATGTGGGTATAGACGTATTCCTGCATTTCTCTGGCCAGTAGATTTTATAAACACACATGGCATAGATATCTGTTGCACTGCATAGTTTTGGAACTTATATTGTAAATACTGTTTTTGAACTTATATTACACATGTAAGTGAGCTTGGGGTGGAAGATCCTTGAGGACCCCTTGTCTTACTGAGATTTCTTGTTTAGAGATCTCACCCCACGTTTGGGGACGCTTATTTCAGGATCAGGTAATGTTGAGGGCTCAGGTGGCAGGAGGCCAGAGCTGAGTTGATATTTATGATATGCTGACATGCTGGATGTTGACTGCTGTTATGTTTTCCGTTTTGATTATGATTTTATGTTGAGACTGTTATTGGGCATTGTTGCCTTATTTGGTGAGTATGGGGTTTGTCCATGCCACACAGACTTGTTATTGTCTTTTATTTTAAGTTGTAATTAAAGTATCAGGATTTGGACCCAGGCTATGTGTTGTAGTCCTGTGGCTTTAGATACTCACTTATTATTTATATATGAGGTATTTCAGTTAGGTGTCTTGCAATTTACATACAGGCAGTATTTTATGAAATTGATTAAGTAAACAAGTTGGTTAAGTTTAATGACGTCATAATTGAATTAAAGAAAAAGTTATTCCGCATTTTAATTAAGCGTGGCTTAATACGATAGTATGTTAACAATCCGGGTTAACACGGGCTGTTACAGTTAACATACTATCGTATTAAGCCACGCTTAATTAAAATGCGGAATAACTTTTTCTTTAATTCAATTATGACATCATTAACCTTAGCCAACTTGATTACTTAATCAATTTCATAAAATACTGCCTGTATGTAAATTGCAAGACAACTAACTGAAATACCTCATATATAAATATAATGTGAGTAGCTAAAGCCACAGGACTACAACACATAGCCTGGGCCAAAATCCTGATACATTAATACAACTTTAACTAAAAAGATAATAACAAGTCTGTGTGGCATAGACAAACCCCATGCTCACCAAATAAGGCAACAATGCCCAATAGCAGTCTCAACATAATATCATAATCAAAGCGGAAAACATAACAGCAGTCAACATCCAGCATGTCAGCATATCATAAAATATCAGCTCAGCACTGGCCTCCTGCCACCTGAGCCCTCAACATTACCTGATCCTGAAATAAGCGTCCCCAAACGTGGGGTGAGATCTCTAAACAAGAAATCTCAGTAAGGCAAGGGGTCCTCAAGGATCTTCTACCCCAACCTCACTTACATGTGCAGTATAAGTCCAAAAGCAATATTTTATTATAAGTTCCAAAACTATGCAGAGCAACAGATATTCATGCCATGTGTGTTTATAAAATCCACTGGCCAGAGAAATGCAGGAATACGTCTATACCCACATAAGTACAAGGAACACCGCTTACACCTCACCCACAACCTCACCATCTTGTATGTACCACATACTCAGACTTACCGTATAGGTGGACATCACATGCATATCATAAAAACACATTGCATATAATAGCTCAACAGCATTTCCAAAACATCAAAGCATGTAACACAGCATGCATAAACCACATCCCCATGGGACATGGTGGAACCACAAAATGGCTAAACCGAGGACACGAAAGCTTACCTTGCAAGCTAGCTATCCAAGCCAAGAGTCCAACCACTCTCAAGTCCAAACACAGCAGTATCACAATCTGACATGGACCAATAATACATCAATAATTATGCATCACAAGCATATAACTTAAAGACTACGTCTTTCCTTTACGTTTTACGTCTTAAGGGTTCCAACAAAGCCACAAGCCCTTAATCATGTGATTTTGACTTAGTTCATTAATTACAGAAGTTCAACTTCCTTAATCTAGGGTCCACAAACCCCCAATAGCTTACTGTTCACACAACATAGCTACTGTTCTGCAAAATCCCAGAATATCCGGATATTCTAAGGGAAATATCCGGATATGCCATATCCGGATATCACACTGACCATATCCGGATATACCATATCCGGATACCCAGATCCCACATCCGGATACCAATATCCGGATACCATATCCGGATATCTGTTCGACAAATATCCGGATATCTCACGATAGAATGCAGTTTCTGCATTTCGTGAATATCCACTCCAAAGATTCAACTTTTAACATATGTACACGTTAAAGCATGCATCTTTAATCTGTTTTAGGTTCATACTCATTATACCTTCTTGTTTACTCATTAAACATGGCCAAGACATCAACTTTAAGTATCAAAACTTAAGATCAAAGGTGACAAGGCTTACCAAAGCTCAAAACAGAGTAATGTGTGCTCTTGGAGCTCTCCAAAAGCTCCTCAACTCAGGCCACACAAAGGTGTATGAAAATGGTGCTCAAGACTTGATCTTTCTACCCAAAGGTTGCTTCTTGGAGCTTCCACAACCAAGGAAAAGCTCACAACCCCCTCTCAACACAACTCAACCCCCAAAACAGACCTCAAAACACACCCCACAATGGCTGAGTGTGCAGAGAATGCAGCCTCACACTCCCACAACCCACCCAACCAAGTGTTTAGAAGAGGAAATGTGTAGGAAATGGCTTCAACCTCAAGAAAAGAGAAGAGAAACCAATGAAACAGTGTTTTGGAATGCTGCTCAGCCTCCTTCACGTATAATAAGGGTTTGCCTAGGGTTTTGTGCCCTCTAATGATAGTATATATAGGCATTTAAGCCATAAAGCGCAGTATTAGCCTTAATAGCTACGCAAAATATCTTGATCCCAAACTTTGGAATCTACTCCTACTCAGTTTTCTAAGATTAGTCATATTTTTATTTTATTTTTCGGAGCACCTTTCCGGTACGCGCTTTTCCATAACCAGTATCAGTTCTGGCATCAGATTACATTATTTTGACTTGAAACCTGTTTTACAAGTCCTACATAATATTCTAGTAATTATCATGCATTCGTTATAATTTTTCGGGATACTTTTCCGGTACGCATTTATACCTGGTAGCAGAACCGGTATCTGCGCTTTTCTTCCGAAAAGCGACTTTCAGCATTTTTACTCCCTCAATATAATTATTTAAGCCCACTAATATTTATTAGGGTCAATTATGGAATCATTTCCTAATTATCATAATTAATTCGCTAATTACCTTAATTAACGGTGCGGGTTCTTACAATATGCGTATGTATGAGTTAAATACGTTATGTTTGATTAGCAGTTATGAGACCAGGACAGGTGGTGTACACTTGAATGAATTGGGATGGTTAATGTAGAGAAGCAAGTGGAGTATTTGATGTATAATCCTAAGGGGTTTTACCACTTGAAATTATTGTGTTAGTGAAGTGTTAATTTGAAGAGGTATTGAAATACGAGATTGAAATCCATAAAGATGTAGTGTTGACTAAACATAGGTGAGGTGAACTAATTATGTGTTATATTATTATGTGTTATATGTATAAGGAAAAGTGAAGGAATCGCCATGGATGACATAAAATAAATGTACAATAAAGACACTATTGTAGTTAATGGATGTCGACTCAAATTGGCAGATGTGTCAGTGATAAATGAATAGGACGGTTGAGATGTATAGTGTAAGCACTTGTAGTCTTAGAAAGCTGCAGCATAGCTTTCTCTAGATCAGATGGCTCTTTTGTGGGAGAGGAGGAGGTTGTAGGAAATTATTGGATTTATAATCTAAACCTCCCCCTTGATTTCTTCTTTGGAAATTGTTTCCTTGACCACTATTCTGATTCCTTTGATAACCCTGAGTGTTTTGTGGTGGCCTTGGTTCATACCACACTCCATTAACTTGGAATGCGTCAGCTCCCATAAGTGTGGGATATGTAAGAACCCGCACCGCTAATTAAGGTAATTAGTAAATTAATTATGATAATTAGGAAATAATTCCATAATTGACCCTAATAATTATTAATAGGCTTAGATAATTATATTGAGTGAGTAAAAATGCTGAAAGTCGCTTTTCGGAAGAAAAGCGCAGATACCGGTTCTGCTACTCGGTATAAATGCGTACCGGAAAAGTATCCCAGAAAATTATAGCGAACGCATGATAATTACTAGAATATTATGTAGGCCTTGTAAAACAAGTTTCAAGTCAAAATGACGTAATCTGATGCCAGAACTGATACTGGCTATGGAAAAGCGCGTACCGGAAAGGTGCTCCGAAAAATAAAATAAAAATATGACAAATCTTAGAAAAATGCGTAGGTCCAGAATCCGAAGTTTGGGATCAATATCTTTTACTTTGCGATTAAGGCTAATACTGCGTGTTTAAGTGGCTTTGGCTATATATATGCACATTAGGAGGGCACAAAACCCTAGAAACTCATATTGAACGTGGGAGGCTGCTGTTTTCTGAGTGGGAGCACTGTTCCATTGCTTCCTTCACTCCCCTTCATCATTTCTTGAACCTTTGGCCTTCTTCCTTCACTTCTCCTCTCCTTAACACTTGAGAGCATGCAAGGTGAGGGAGTGTGAGGGTGAAATCCTGAGTTTCCAGCCCCTGTGTGTGTAGTTAGTGAGCATGAGTTTGAAGCTTGAGTGATGGCTACTTTGTGGTAGTCATTGTAAGCTTCAAAGTGCCTTCTTGTGGTGCAAGAACCCACATTGAAGTGCCATTTTCGTGCTCATACTTAGGCTGAGTTTGAAGTGTCTTGAGAGGGCTCCAAGAGCACAACTTGCCTCTGTTTTGAACTTTGGTAAGTTACCTCACCATGATCATGAGTTTATTTTGCTTAAAGTTGGTGCCTTGACATGTAAAAAGTTAAAATGAAGTAACCAACACCTAAATGAACTTGTATATGCTTAAAGATGCATGCTTTAACGTGTACATGTGTTAAAAGTTGGACCTTTGGGATGGATATTCACGAAATGCAGAAACTGCATTCTGTCGTGAGATATCCGGATATTTGTCGAACAGATATCCGGATATCAGTATCCGGATATTGATATCCGGATATGGGATCTGGGTATCCGGATATGACATATCCGGATATGTCCAGTGTGATATCCGGATATGGCATATTCGGATATGCCCCTTCTGATATCCGGATATCCTGGGTTCTGCGCAGACAGTAGCTTCACTGTATGAACAGTAAGCTATGGGTGTGTGTGGACCCTAGTTTAAGGAAGTTAGACTTCTATAATAAATGGACTAAGTCAGAATCATATGATTAAGGGCTTATGGCTTTATTGGGAGCCTTAAGACGTAAAACGTAAAGGAAAGGCGTAGTCTTTAAGTTGTATGCATGTTGTGCATTAATATTGACTTGTTAATGGTCCATATCAGATTGTGATACTGCTGTTTGTGGACTAGTGAGTGGTTGGACTCTTGGCTTGGATAGCTAGCTTGCAAGGTAAGCTTTCGTGTCCTCGGTTTAGCCATTTTGATGTTCCACCATGTCCCATGGGGATGGGTTTATGCATGCTGTGTTACATGCTTTGATTATTTTGGAAATGCTGTTGAGCTGTTTATATGTAATGAGCTATTATGATATGCATGTGGTGTCCACCTATACGGTAAGCCTGAGTATGTAGTACATACAAGATGGTGAGGCTGTGGTGAGGTACAGGTAGCGTCCTGGTACTCATGTAGGCATAGACGTATTCCTACATTTCTCTGGCCAGTAGATTTGATATGCACACATGACATGATTAATTGCTGCATCGCATAGTTTTGGAACTTATATTGTAAATACTGTTTTAGAACTTATATTACACATGTAAGTGAGCTTGGGGTGGAGACTCCTTGAGGACCCCTTGTCTTACTGAGATTTCTTGTTAGAGATCTCACCCCACGTTTGGGGACGCTTATTTCAGGATCAGGTAATGTTGAGGGCTCGGGTGGCAGGAGGCCAGAGCCGAGTTGATTTGATGATATGCTGACTGCTATTTTTATTCCCGACTGTTGTTTATGTTTTCTGTTGAGATTATGTTATGACTGTTATTGGGCTTTGTTGCCTTATTTGGTGAGCATGGGGTTTGTCCATGCCACATGATTGTGTTATTGTCCTTTTGTTTTTAATGTTGTAATTAATGTATCAGGATTTTGACCCAGGCTGCATGTGTAGTCCTGCGGTTCTAGATACACACATTATATTTATGTACGAGGTATTCAGTTAGTTGTCTTGCAATTTACATACAGGCAGTATTTTATGAAATTGATTAAGTAATCAAGTTGGTTAAGTTTAATGACGTCATAATTGAATTAAACAAAAAGTTATTCCGCATTTTTATTAAGCGTGGCTTAATACGATAGTGTGTTAACAGACCGGGTTAACACGGGCTGTTACATTTTATGGTATCAGAGCACTTTCTAGGGAAAAGCCTGTATGTATTGCAATAACTTAGGATGTGTCGTTGCGTGTCTACTTTGTGTTCACTCTGACTGGTGTGCGTTACGATAATGCATATGTGATCACATGGCGTGGGCCTGATCAACTCATTCTTTGTGTAACTTGTGCAGAGTCATGGTGCCACCGAGGAGGAACACGAGTACGAGTGAGGATCAGACGGATCCTGTCCTGGCTGCATTGGCTGAGATGCAGGCGGCCCGACTAGCCGACCAGGAAGCCACGAGGCTGGCGAACCGGGCGATGCTGGACGCTATACGAGATGCGAACCGGCAAACCACGGCAGAGGTTCTGGAGGAGAACCGGATGGCCAACATGACGATGATGAGGGTCATGTTGGAGGAGTTGAGGGCTGGTCCTGCTGCGGGCCAGGGTCCTCCACCACCTCCACCGCCGCCACCGCCTCCACCTCCGCCTAGTCAACAGGAGGACACCCAGAGCCAGATGGGCGAGGGTAGTCACTTGACGGGGGCTATGCAGACTATCCCCGTATTTGCTGAGGATCGTGACGAGATCGATCGCCGGCTGAATGCTTTCCGCAAGCATAAGCCACCTTCATTCGACGGATCGTATGATCCCATTGCTGCTGCTAGATGGCTTCAGGCGCTAGACAAGATTTTCCGGATCATGCAGTGCACCGATCCGCAGAAGCTGTTGTTCGCCACTTATATGCTGGAGGGCGAGGCCCATGAGTGGTGGACCAACCTTTCTCAGGTCTACGAGATGCAGGGTCATGTGATGACGTGGCCATTCTTCGAGGAGAGCTTCCTGGGTCAGTACTTCCCTTATGACTCACAGGAGAGGAAGCAGGGAGAGTTTGACCGGTTGGTACAGGGCTCGTTGTCTGTTGACGAGTACCTGGCCAAGTTTAATGAGCTGGTGAAGTTTTCACACTTCAGGATGGCGAGGCCTACTCCTACATTCTTGGCTGCTAAGTTCCGCAGGGGACTTAATGAGGATATTGCTAGTTACTTAGCTGGGTCTGCATCCAGAGATTTTGGGACACTGGTTCAGCAGTGTCGTGATATTGAGGACTTCTACAGCACGAGTAAGGCCAAGAAGGCCAAGATGGAGGTACCACAGGGTACCGGCGGTTCCACTCCCTGGAAGAGTAAAAATTTTGCGAACAAGGGCAAGGGCAAGCAGATGGCGGCTAAGCAAGCGCCAAATCAGTTTAGAAAGACTGCTACTCCGGGGAATGCCGCTAGACCTCCTGCTCCCAGATGTTCGGGATGCGGGAAGTCACATTTTGGGCCGTGTTCTACCGGGCAGCTGATATGCTTCCAGTGTGGCAAGGAGGGCCACTACTCCAGAGATTGCCCGACGGCGAGAGTTGCTGCAGTGCAGGCTGTGCCATTGCAGATGGTTCCTACTGGGGCACCAGCCGTGCCACCTACTACGGGATGAGTCTACACACTTGATCGTCAGCAGTCGGACAGAGCTCCGAACCTGGTCAGAGGTACTGTTACCATTGGTGGATCAACTGTTGATGTTTTGTTTGATTCCGGGGCAACGCACTCTTTTGTTGCTACCCCTATTGCTGTGGGGCTTGAGTTGCCCAGTGATGTGCTTTCTCCACCGATGCGGGTTACCACCGCCACCGGAGAAAAATGTTTGACCTCCACTGTTCATCGCGATGTAGCGTTTCAGTGGGATGGCCGTGACTTCTCGGTAGATCTGATAGGATTGCCGATGGCCAACCTTCAAATTATTTTGGGCATGGATTGGTTGTCCAGAAACTGTGCAATGATTGACTGTTGTGCCAAGAAAGTGGTGATGTCTCCGGGTGGGTCCACATCCAGTTCCTCACCGTTCATTTCAGTCCTGCAGGCGAGGAGGGCCTTGAGAGCAGGGGCATTTGGCTATGTCATGTTGGGAGGTTTGGTGAGTGGGACACAGGAGGATCTCACTGGCATTCCTGTGGTGGGGGAATTCCTCGAGGTGTTTCCTGAGGAGATTCCTGAGTTTCCACCGCAGAGGGAGATAGAGTTCTCCATAGATTTATTGCCTGGTGTGGGGCCTATCTCGTTGGCTCCATACCGGATGTCGCCACCAGAGTTGGCGGAGCTGAAGAAGCATATTGAGGAGCTTTCAGCGAAAGACTTTATTCGGCCGAGTGTGTCTCCCTGGGGAGCACCGGTCATTTTTGTTAAAAAGAAAGATGGGACCATGCGGTTGTGCACCGACTACAGACAGTTGAACAAGGTGACAATCAAGAACAAGTATCCTCTTCCACGCATTGATGATTTGCTGGATCAGCTTAGGGGTGCTTGTGTGTATTCCAAGATTGATCTCCGGTCCGGTTATCATCAGATACGGGTAAAGCCGGAGGATGTCCCAAAGACAGCGTTTCGCTCGAGGTACGGGCACTACGAGTACTTGGTGATCCCGTTTGGACTCACCAATGCACCCGCAGTGTTCATGGACTACATGAACAGGATATTCCAGCCGTACCTGGATCAGTTTGTGATCGTCTTCATTGACGACATCTTGATTTACTCCAAGACGGAGGAGGAGCATACTGAGCACTTGAAGATCGTGTTGCAAGTGCTGAAAGAGAAAAAGCTCTATGCGAAGCCGTCAAAATGTGAGTTTTGGCTCAAGGCGGTGAAATTTCTGGGTCATGTGATTTCTGCTAATGGAGTTGCAGTTGATCCTAACAAGATTGAGGCCGTGATGGACTGGGAGAGGCCCAAGACGGTTACAGAAGTGAGAAGCTTCTTGGGTTTGGCAGGCTACTATCGGAGGTTCATAGAGGGATTCTCCAAGATGGTGCTACCGATGACTCGCCTTACCCGAAAGGAGACTCCATTCGTGTGGACACATGAGTGTGAGGAGTGTTTCCAGGAGTTAAAGGAGAGACTGACTACTGCTCCTGTGTTAGTCCTTCCTGATCCTGCGGAACAATTCGAGTTATACTGCGATGCTTCTGGTAAGGGACTTGGCTGTGTGCTGATGCAGAAAGGGAAAGCGGTCGCTTACGCTTCAAGACAGTTGAAACCTCACGAGGAGAACTACCCGACTCACGACTTGGAGTTGGCAGCCATTGTTTTTGCTTTCAAGATTTGGAGGCATTACCTGTTTGGCATGAAGTTTGCTGTATTCAGTGATCACAAGAGCCTGAAGTATCTGTTTGACCAGAAGGAGTTGAACATGAGACAACGAAGATGGATGGAGTTCTTGAAGGACTACGACTTTGAGTTGAGGTATCACCCTGGCAAGGCCAATGTGGTAGCCGATGCTTTGAGTCGGAAATCCGTGAGCTTATCCAGTTTAATGATGAACGACTACGAGATGATCGAGAAGTTCAGAGACTTGAGAGTGAACTCCTTGTTTGGGGGTGCACTGCTTGAGATGGAAACAGCAGAAGTGATTAACGAGCTGATGGAAAAGATTAAAGAGGCGCAAGTACAAAGAGAGTGCCTCGATTATGTGAAGAACCAGGACGGTGTGTCTTGGAACGATGACGGATTGCTGCTGTTCCAGAAGAGGATTGTTACTCCTCGAGGGCCATTGACCGAAGAGGTGATGACAGAGGCTCATAAGGGACGGTTTACTATTCACCCTGGTGCCACAAAAATGTACCAGGACTTAAAGAGAAATTTTTGGTGGCCGGGCATGAAGAAGGACATAGCGGTCTACGTGTCCAAGTGTCTGATTTGCCAGAAAGTAAAGATTGAGCACCAGAAACCGTCTGGTAAACTTCAACCTCTGGAGATTCCACAGTGGAAGTGGGAAAGTATTTCCATGGACTTCGTGGTGGGATTGCCTAAAACTCAGGCTGGTTGTGACTCTATCTGGGTCATTGTGGACAGATTGACTAAGTCTGCCCATTTTCTTCCAGTGAAGGTGAGCTTCACTACAGAGCAGTTGGCCAAGCTATATGTCCGCGAGATTGTGAGGCTTCACGGGGTGCCCGAGAGTATCATCAGTGATAGGGACCCGAAGTTCACATCTCGGTTCTGGGAGGCGCTGCAGGAGGCTTTTGGTACGCAGTTGAGATTGAGTACCGCCTATCACCCTCAGACTGACGGACAGACTGAGCGGACCATCCAGACATTGGAGGACATGTTGAGAGCTTGCACGTTGGAGCAGGGTTCTGCATGGGATAGGTACCTTCCGTTGGTTGAATTCTCGTACAACAACAGTTTTCATGCTAGTCTGGGCATGGCACCCTACGAGGCGCTGTACGGTAGGAGGTGTCGGACTCCTACCTGCTGGTCTGAGGTTGGAGATAAGGAACTTTTCGGCTTGGACTTTGTCCAAGATACTACCCTACAGATCCAAATGATCAGGGAAAAGTTGAAGCAGGCACAGAATCGCCAGAAGAGCTACTACGATGTCAAGCATCGACCACTGGAGTTCAGTGAGGGTGAGCACGTGTTTGTGAAACTTTCACCTGTCACCGGTGTTGGACGGGCACTCGGCGTGAGGAAGTTGAGCCCGCGATTCATAGGGCCCTACCAGATCCTTGGTAGAGTAGGACCAGTTGCCTATCGACTCGCCTTACCTCCGAACCTAGCCAACATCCACGACGTGTTTCACGTGTCTCAGCTTCGGAAGTACATAGCAGATCCTTCGCACGTGGTGCTGCCGGATGATGTGGAGGTTCGGGAGAACCTAAAGACTCCCGTCGGACCACTCAAGATTCTCGACCGAGGCGAGAAACAGCTTCGAAGCAAGATCATTCCGATGGTCAAGGTGCAGTGGACTGGGCGTAGTCCCGAGGAGTGCACGTGGGAGCGAGAGGATGAGCTTCTCCGACAGTATCCCGACTTTCGAGACAGGTATGTTTCTGATTTTGAGGACAAAATCCTTAAAAAGGTGGGGTGAATGTAAGAACCCGCACCGCTAATTAAGGTAATTAGTAAATTAATTATGATAATTAGGAAATAATTCCATAATTGACCCTAATAATTATTAATAGGCTTAGATAATTATATTGAGTGAGTAAAAATGCTGAAAGTCGCTTTTCGGAAGAAAAGCGCAGATACCGGTTCTGCTACTCGGTATAAATGCGTACCGGAAAAGTATCCCGGAAAATTATAGCGAACGCATGATAATTACTAGAATATTATGTAGGCCTTGTAAAACAAGTTTCAAGTCAAAATGACGTAATCTGATGCCAGAACTGATACTGGCTATGGAAAAGCGCGTACCGGAAAGGTGCTCCGAAAAATAAAATAAAAATATGACAAATCTTAGAAAAATGCGTAGGTCCAGAATCCGAAGTTTGGGATCAATATCTTTTACTTTGCGATTAAGGCTAATACTGCGTGTTTAAGTGGCTTTGTCTATATATATGCACATTAGGAGGGCACAAAACCCTAGAAACTCATATTGAACGTGGGAGGCTGCTGTTTTCTGAGTGGGAGCACTGTTCCATTGCTTCCTTCACTCCCCTTCATCATTTCTTGAACCTTTGGCCTTCTTCCTTCACTTCTCCTCTCCTTAACACTTGAGAGCATGCAAGGTGAGGGAGTGTGAGGGTGAAATCCTGAGTTTCCAGCCCCTGTGTGTGTAGTTAGTGAGCATGAGTTTGAAGCTTGAGTGATGGCTACTTTGTGGTAGTCATTGTAAGCTTCAAAGTGCCTTCTTGTGGTGCAAGAACCCACATTGAAGTGCCATTTTCGTGCTCATACTTAGGCTGAGTTTGAAGTGTCTTGAGAGGGCTCCAAGAGCACAACTTGCCTCTGTTTTGAACTTTGGTAAGTTACCTCACCATGATCATGAGTTTATTTTGCTTAAAGTTGGTGCCTTGACATGCAAAAAGTTAAAATGAAGTAACCAACACCTAAATGAACTTGTATATGCTTAAAGATGCATGCTTTAACGTGTACATGTGTTAAAAGTTGGACCTTTGGGATGGATATTCACGAAATGCAGAAACTGCATTCTGTCGTGAGATATCCGGATATTTGTCGAACAGATATCCGGATATCAGTATCCGGATATGGTATCCGGATATTGATATCCGGATATGGGATCTGGGTATCCGGATATGACATATCCGGATATGTCCAGTGTGATATCCGGATATGGCATATCCGGATATGCCCCTTCTGATATCCGGATATCCTGGGTTCTGCGCAGACAGTAGCTTCACTGTATGAACAGTAAGCTATGGGGTGTGTGTGGACCCTAGTTTAAGGAAGTTAGACTTCTATAATAAATGGACTAAGTCAGAATCATATGATTAAGGGCTTATGGCTTTATTGGGAGCCTTAAGACGTAAAACGTAAAGGAAAGGCGTAGTCTTTAAGTTGTATGCATGTTGTGCATTAATATTGACTTGTTAATGGTCCATATCAGATTGTGATACTGCTGTTTGTGGACTAGTGAGTGGTTGGACTCTTGGCTTGGATAGCTAGCTTGCAAGGTAAGCTTTCGTGTCCTCGGTTTAGCCATTTTGATGTTCCACCATGTCCCATGGGGATGGGTTTATGCATGCTGTGTTACATGCTTTGATTATTTTGGAAATGCTGTTGAGCTGTTTATATGTAATGAGCTATTATGATATGCATGTGGTGTCCACCTATACGGTAAGCCTGAGTATGTAGTACATACAAGATGGTGAGGCTGTGGTGAGGTACAGGTAGCGTCCTGGTACTCATGTAGGCATAGACGTATTCCTACATTTCTCTGGCCAGTAGATTTGATATGCACACATGACATGATTAATTGCTGCATCGCATAGTTTTGGAACTTATATTGTAAATACTGTTTTAGAACTTATATTACACATGTAAGTGAGCTTGGGGTGGAGACTCCTTGAGGACCCCTTGTCTTACTGAGATTTCTTGTTAGAGATCTCACCCCACGTTTGGGGACGCTTATTTCAGGATCAGGTAATGTTGAGGGCTCGGGTGGCAGGAGGCCAGAGCTGAGTTGATTTGATGATATGCTGACTGCTGTTTTTATTCCCGACTGTTGTTTATGTTTTCTGTTGAGATTATGTTATGACTGTTATTGGGCTTTGTTGCCTTATTTGGTGAGCATGGGGTTTGTCCATGCCACATGATTGTGTTATTGTCCTTTTGTTTTTAATGTTGTAATTAATGTATCAGGATTTTGACCCAGGCTGCATGTGTAGTCCTGCGGTTCTAGATACACACATTATATTTATGTACGAGGTATTCAGTTAGTTGTCTTGCAATTTACATACAGGCAGTATTTTATGAAATTGATTAAGTAATCAAGTTGGTTAAGTTTAATGACGTCATAATTGAATTAAAGAAAAAGTTATTCCGCATTTTTATTAAGCGTGGCTTAATACGATAGTGTGTTAACAGACCGGGTTAACACGGGCTGTTACAGGATACTCATTGGATTCATGGTCCTCCGTACAATACTCACAGTTAATTGAATTAACTTGAGTTGTGGATAGTCGCATCTTGTCCAACTTAGCATTCATACTTGCTAATTGTTGCGAAATCACCTTCTGTTAAGCTAAAGTGGCATCTTGATTTCCAAGTTGTAGAATGCCCTTCTTTACCTGAGTTGATTGAGTGAACTGGACTTCTGTTGAGGCATTTTCATTTCGTGCCATGTAGTCAATCAGCTCAAGAGTTTCTGCTGCAGTCTTTCTTCCTATGTTTCCACCAGCTGCACCATTGACAATCATTCTTATGTCTGGTGTCATCCCATTGTAAAAGACTCTGACCTTCTTCTCATCCGGAAAGTCATATTGGGGGCACTTCCTAATCAATTCTTGGAATCTTGTCCAAGCTGCACAGAGGGTCTCTCCCGGTTGTTGAATAAAATTGGTGATTTCATTCACCAACTTATTGTATTCCTCCTGAGAGAAATGTTCAGCAAAGAACTTGGCTGCCAACTCATCCCATGTTCTGATGCTATTAGGGGGTTGTCGGTCCAACCACCTAAGAGTTTTCCCTATTAATGCAAACGGAAACAATCGGAGTCAGATTGCATCATCAGACACCTCATTATGTTTAGTGGTGTCACAGATTCTTAGAAATCTGTCCATGAAATCATGAGGATCTTCATAATCTTCACCACCAAAAGGAGTCTTTTCCACCAGGTTGATAAGAGAAGGGTTGATATCAAAATTGTTGGCTTGAATCTGCGGCCGGACAACACTAGAATTCGGCCTTGTGAACATGGGAGCCAAAATCGACTCCATCAACTCTGGTGCAGGAGGTTGATTGTTGGGACCTCCTCCATCATTATTATGGTTTGCCATATTATTTGTGGATTGCTCAGATTCACTAACCGGGTCTTCCCAAATTATCTGCTTGGCAACTTTTCTTAGTTTCCTTTCGGCTCTTGTGATTTCAGGATCAAACACAAGATCTTCAGGAGCAAGTCTACCTCGCATAAACTTAAAGAAGATGATCAGTAATACCTGCAAAAATGCAGATTAAGATAGAACAAACCCTAAAATGACAATTCAATAAAAACAATATTCAAGCTCAAAGATCAACAGTTATTTATAATATTGGAATATACAATCCCCGGCAACGGCGCCAAAAACTTGTTGCGAACTCGGCAAGTATATCGATCGTTCCAAGTAATAAAAGTGTATCGTCTCCACAGGGATTGTAGACCAAGTACTACAATAACCAGTCCCTTTAAGTTGAATGGATCAAGAGATGTGACATATTGTTGTGGATTTAAAATGAAAACTAACTAAATGTAAATTGCGTATTCTTGATTTTCCGAAATTGGATGAACAAATCGTATAAAGTTAGGGTTTTGAAAACAATTGTGAAAAGATGGGAGTAAGAGTACGAACACTTGTCTGATTCCCACCTTGTAATCCGAATGTAGATTTACATATGAATTACCATTTGATCAAACGATTCACCATCTTTTATTTAATTGGTTAAACCCTAATTCCTTAGGGATCTTAACCTTATTAACCTTATTAGAACCCTAATTCCTTAGAGATTCCTTTTCAGGTTAATCATGCAATTCGGTGAATCTTTCGTGTTTGCAGTTCATGTAGCCTATCCCTAGTGCTTACATGAACAGCTATTTTCCTCCTGTTCGGGGATTAGGATCCCAATATTCCTATTGTGAATCCTAACCCTAGTGATCTGTTAGAATGATCAGATCTAAAAGAACAATGAGATGAAGGGTGAAGGAAAATAGATGCAGAAAGATAAACATATATAAATCAGATCCGAACTACAAGGGGTTCACATTCAGGGTTGTGACCCTTACCACAATACTAAGATCTAGCCAACCATATTCATAGCTGATCTCAAATAATACTTAACAAGAAATTGTAAATTACAGAAAATGATGAACGAAGAACGAAGAACAGCTCTCTCTCCGCAGCGACGGTCTCCTCTAGGTTAAGAACCAGCGTATATCCTTTTCAGAAATGCACTCTTCCTATTTATAAGACAACCTTTCCTCTTTTTCCAATTTTTCCCCTTGACAGCACGGATGTGGCTTCCACAACTGAGCGTCAGTTCCACGCTTCAAGCGTGGATGCCTCTGACTTTCCACGCTTTCAGCGTCAATCTCACGCTGTGAGCGTGGATGCTTCTGATCCTTCACGCCATGAGCGTCATTCCCACGCTGTGAGCGTGGGTCTTACTGTATTCCCACGCTATCAGCGTCATTTCCACGTTGTGAGCGTGGGTCTTCACTTTGGCCAATCCTCATTTTCCTTCCAGATTTGTTTGTTTTTCCTGCAAAATGAGCATAGAATCAGTTAAACACTCTTGAAATTGGAATTCAAGGATTACAATAAGAATTGTTGCATTTTCAATGAATAGTTCATTATTTTTCTCTTTTTGGCTTGAATTTACTTATGTGCTGACGGCACATCATACCCTGCCAACCCAAGAAGCTTCTCACTTCTGTAACCGTCTTGGGCCTCTCCTAATCCATCACGGCCTCAATCTTGTTAGGATCAACTGCAACTCCATCAGCGGAAATCACATGACCCAGAAATTTCACCGCCTTGAGCCAAAACTCACATTTTGACGGCTTAGCATATAGCTTTTTATCTTTCAACACTTACAAAACAATCTTCAAGTGCTCAACATGCTCCTCCTCTGTCTTGGAGTAAATCAAGATGTCGTCAATGAAGACGATCACAAACTGATCCAGGTACGGCTGGAAGATCCTGTTCATGTAGTCCACGAACACTGCGGGTGCATTGGTGAGTCCAAACGGCATCACCAAATACTCATAATGCCTGTACCTCGAGCGAAACGCTGTCTTTGGGACATCATCCGGCTTAACCCTTATCTGATGGTAACCGGACCAGAGATCGATCTTAGAATACACGCAAGCACCCCTGAGCTGATCCAGCAGATCATCAATGCGTGGAAGAGGATACTTGTTCTTGATTGTCACCTTGTTCAACTGTCTGTAGTCGGTGCACAACCGCATGGTCCCATCTTTCTTTTTCACAAAAATAACCGGTGCTCCCCAAGGAGACACACTCGGCCGAATGAAATCCTTCGCTGCAAGCTCCTCAATATGCTTCTTCAACTCTGCCAACTCCGGTGGCGACATCCGGTATGGAGCCAATGAGATAGGCCCCACACCAGGCAATAAATCTATGGAGAACTCTATCTCCCTCTGCGGTGGAAACTCAGGAATATCCTCGGGAAACACCTCGAGGAATTCCCTCACCACAGGAATGCCAGTGAGATCCTCCTGTGTCCCACTCACCAAACCTCCCAACATAACATAGCCAAATGCCCCTGCTCTCAAGGCCCTCCTCGCCTGCAGGACTGAAATGAATGGTGAGGAACTGGTGTGGACCCACCCGGAGACATCACCACTCTCTTGGCACAGCAATCAATCAATGCACAATTTCTGGACAACCAATCCATGCCCAGAATAATCTCCAAGTTGGCCATCGGCAATCCTATCAGATCTATCGAGAAATCACGGCCATCCCACTGAAACGCTACGTCGCGATGGACAGTGGAGGTCAAACATTTTTCTCCGGTGGCGGTGGTCACCCGCATCGGTGGAGAAAGCACATCACTGGGAAACTCAAGACCCACAGCAATAGGGGTAGCAACAAAAGAATGCGTTGCCCCGGAATCAAACAATACATCAACAGCTGAACCACCAATGGTAACAGTACCTCTGACCAGGTTCGGAGCTCTGTCCGACTGCTGACGATCAAGTGTGTACACTCGCCCCGTAGTAGGTGGCACTGCTGGTGCCCCAGTAGGAACCATCTGCAATGGCACAGCCTGCACTGCAGCAACTCTCGCCATCGGGCAATCTCTGGAGTAGTGGCCCTCCATGCCACACTGAAAGTAGATCAGCTGACCGGTAGAACACGACCCAAAATGAGTCTTCCCACATCCCGAACACTTGGGAGCAGGAGGTCTCGCTGCGCTCCCCTGAGCAGAAGTCCTCTTGAAGTGATTCGGCGCTTGCCGAGCTGCCATCTGTTTACCCTTTCCCTTGTTCCCAAACTTCTTGTCTCCACAAGAAGTGGAACCATCAGCTACCTTCGTCGTCGTCTCTTCCGTCTTGGCCTTCTTGGCCTTACTCGTGCTGTAGAAGTCCTCAATATCACGAAACTGCTGAACCAGTGTCCCAAAATCTCTGGAAGCAGACCCAGCTAAGTAACCAGCAATATCCTCACTAAGTCCCCTGCGGAACTTAGCAGCCAAGAATGTAGGAGTAGGCCTCGCCATCCTGAAGTGTGAAAACTTCACCAGCTCGTTAAACTTGGCCAGGTACTCGTCAACTGACAATGAGCCCTGCACCAACCGGTCAAACTCACCCTGCTTCCTCTCCTGAGAGTCATATGGAAAGTACTGACCCAGAAAACACTCCTCAAAGAACGGCCACGTCATCACACGGCCCTGCATCTCGTAGACGAGAGAAATATTGGTCCACCACTCATGGGCCTAGCCCTCCAGCATGTAAGTGGCAAACATCAGCTTCTGCGGATCGGTACACTGCATGATCCGGAAGATCTTGTCCAACACCTGTAACCATCTGGCAGCAGCAATGTGATTATAAGATCCGTCAAAAGAAGGTGGCTTGTGCTTGCGAAAAGCATTCAGCCTGCGGTCGATCTCGTCTCGGTCCTCAGCAAATACGGGAATGGCTTGCAGAGCCCCCGTCAAATGACTACCCTCACCCATCTGACTCTGGGTGTCTTCCTGTTGACTAGGTGGAGGTGGAGGCGGTGGCGGCGGTGGAGGTGGTGGAGGACACTGGCCAGTAGCAGGACCAGCCCTCAACTCCTCCAACATGACCCTCATCATCGTCATGTTGGCCATCCGGTTCTCCTCTAGAAGCTCAGCAGTGGCTCGCCTGTTCGCATCTCTGATAGCGTCCAGCATCGCCTGGTTTGCCAACCTCGTGGCCTCCTGGTCGGCTAGTCGGGCCGCCTGCATCTCAGCTAATGCAACCAGGATAGGATCCGATTGATCCTCGCTCGTACTAGGGTTCCTCCTTGGTGGCACCATGACTCTGCACAAGTTACACAAAGAATGAGTTGATTAGGCCCACGCCATGTGGTCACATATGCATCATCATAACACACACCAATCACAGAGAACGCAAAGTAGACACGCAACGAAACATCCTAAGTTATTGCAATACATACAGGCTTTTCCCTAGAAAGTGCTCTGATACCATAAAATGTAACAGCCCGTGTTAACCTGGATTATTAACATACTATCGTATTAAGCCACGCTTAATTAAAATACGGAATAACTTTTCTTTAATTCAATTATGACGTCATTAACCTTAGCCAACTTGATTACTTAATCAATTTCATAAAATACTGCCTGTATGTAAATTGCAAGACAACTAACTGAAATACCTCATATATAAATATAATGTGAGCAGCTAAAGCCACAGGACTACAACACATAGCCTGGGCCAAAATTCTGACACATTAATACAACTTTAACTAAAAAGACAATAACAAGTCTGTGTGGCATGGACAAACCCCATGCTCACCAAATAAGGCAACATGCCCAATAGCAGTCTCAACATAATATCATAATCAAAGCGGAAAACATAACAGCAGTCAACATCCAGCATGTCAGCATATCATAAAATATCAGCTCAGCTCTGGCCTCCTGCCACCTGAGCCCTCAACATTACTTGATCCTGAAATAAGCGTCCCCAAACGTGGGGTGAGATCTCTAAACAAGAAATCTCAGTAAGGCAAGGGGTCCTCAAGGATCTTCCACCCCAACCTCAGTTACATGTGCAATATAAGTTCAAAAGCAATATTTCATTATAAGTTCCAAAACTATGCAGAGCAACAGATATTCATGCCATGTGTGTTTATAAAATCTACTGGCCAGAGAAATGCAGGAATACGTCGATACCCAGATAAGTACAAGGAACACCGCTTGCACCTCACCCATCGCCTCACCATCTTGTATGTACCATATACTCAGACTTACCGTATAGGTGGACATCACATGCATATCATAAAAGCACATTGCATATAATAGCTCAACAGTATTTCCAAAACATCAAAGCATGTAACACAGCATGCATAAACCACATCCCCATGGGACATGGTGGAACCACAAAATGGATAAACCAAGGACACGAAAGCTTACCCTGCAAGCTAGCTATCCAAGCCAAGAGTCCAACCACTCTCAAGTCCAAACACAGCAGTATCACAATCTGACATGGACCAATAATACATCAATAATTATGCATCACAAGCATATAACTTAAGGACTACGCCTTTCCTTTATGTTTTACGTCTTAAGGCTTCCAACAAAGCCATAAGCCCTTAATCATGTGATTCTGACTTAGTTCATTAATTACAGAAGTTCAACTTCCTTAATCTAGGGTCCACAAACCCCCAATAGCTTACTGTTCACACAACACAGCTACTGTTCTGCGAAATCCCAGAATATCCGGATATTCCAAGGGACATATCCGGATATGCCGTATCCGAATATCACACTGACCATATCCGGATATACCATATCCGGATACCCAGATCCCACATCCGGATACCAATATCCGGATATGGATATCCAGATATCTGTTCGACAAATATCCGGATATCTCACGACAGAATGCAGTTTCTGCATTTCGTGAATATCCACTCCAAAGATTCAACTTTTAACACATGTACACGTTAAAGCATGCATCTTTAATCTGTTTTAGGTTCATACTCATTATACCTTCTTGTTTACTCATTAAACATGGCCAAGACATCAACTTTAAGTATCAAAACTTAAGATCAAAGGTGACAAGGCTTACCAAAGCTCAAAACAGAGTAATGTGTGCTCTTGGAGCTCTCCAAAAGCTCCTCAACTCAGGCCACACAAAGGTGTACGAAAATGGTGCTCAAGACTTGATCTTTCTACCCAAAGGTTGCTTCTTGGAGCTTCCACAACCAAGGAAAAGCTCACAACCCCCTCTCAACACAACTCAACCCCCAAAACAGACCTCAAAACACACCCCACAATGGCTGAGTGTGCAGAGAATGCAGCCTCACACTCCCACAACCCACCCAACCAAGTGTTTAGAAGAGGAAATGTGTAGGAAATGGCTTCAACCTCAAGAAAAGAGAAGAGAAACCAATGAAACAGTGTTTTGGAATGCTGCTCAGCCTCCTTCACGTATAATAAGGGTTTGCCTAGGGTTTTATGCCCTCTAATGATAGTATATATAGGCATTTAAGCCATAACGCGCAGTATTAGCCTTAATAGCTACGCAAAAGATCTTGATCCCAAACTTTGAAATCTACTCCTACTCATTTTTCTAAGATTTGTCATATTTTTATTTTATTTTTCGGAGCACCTTTCCGGTACGCGCTTTTCCATAGCCAGTATCAGTTCTGGCAAAAAATCACATTAATTTGACTTGAAACTTGTTTTACAAGTCCTACATAATATTCTAGTAATTATCATGCATTCGTTATAATTTTTCGGGATACTTTTCAGGTACGCATTTATACCGGGTAGCAGAACCGGTATCTGCGCTTTTCTTCCGAAAAGCGACTTTCAGCATTTTTACTCCCTCAATATAATTATTTAAGCCCACTAATATTTATTAGGGTCAATTATGGAATCATTTCCTAATTATCATAATTAATTCGCTAATTACCTTAATTAACGGTGCGGGTTCTTACAATATGCGTATGTATGAGTTAAATACGTTATGTTTGATTAGCAGTTATGAGACCAGGACAGGTGGTGTACACTTGAATGAATTGGGATGGTTAATGTAGAGAAGCAAGTGGAGTATTTGATGTATAATCCTAAGGGGTTTTACCACTTGAAATTATTGTGTTAGTGAAGTGTTAATTTGAAGAGGTATTGAAATACGAGATTGAAATCCATAAAGATGTAGTGTTGACTAAACATAGGTGAGGTGAACTAATTATGTGTTATATTATTATGTGTTATATGTATAAGGAAAAGTGAAGGAATCGCCATGGATGACATAAAATAAATGTACAATAAAGACACTATTGTAGTTAATGGATGTCGACTCAAATTGGTAGACGTGTCAGTGATAAATGAATAGGACGGTTGAGATGTACAGTGTAACAGCCCGTTGTTCACCGGTGTTGTTATCATTAATTATGATATTAAGCGCAGTTACAATCACAGCAGTTTATTTACAAAATACGGGTAAACTTTTTTCATTCATTAAGCAACATTTAAAATCATTTAAGCGTAATAACTAAAAGTTGTGACTGTAACAGTGACACATTGTGGAAGAATTAATTCATCTACTGACATAATTTATTTCACTTATTATTAGAGTCACAGGGTTCCCATAAACCCCTTAAATTAATCACCACTTTATCACATACATTCCCTTTGTAAAACCCTAAAGCCATAACCATTTCACTTTCTCCAACAATTATTGTCCCTCAAATACTTCTCATCTCTTATTATGTTATATATTTTTCCCTTAGCTTCACGTGGGTTCAAACCGCGCTCAATTCGGAGCACCGTAGCACAAGTTATGTTTTTTTTTTAAATAACGTAATATTTTCCTGACAGCGGCGCCGGGTGGCGCCAACCAGCGCCACACCACTGCCTGAAATTGCAATTTTCATGTTTCTTACAGACCCATGGCGCCAGTTGGCGCCACACCACTGTCAAATTTTTCAATCAGCTTCCTGCACTTGTGCAGGAGCCACCCCAGGGGCCTGAGTTCCCGACCTTCTACCGCCCCATTTCTAACTCCGATTAACCCTAAATTTTGACACGACAAAGAGGGTAACTCCACCTTCAGAATGGTGTAAGGCTCATCCATATTGGACCACAATGGAGGGAGATACGTTCTCCCAAAGTTCACTAAAAACATGCCAATTCCCGAAAATTTTCCAGAGTTCCCTTTGTTTTTACAAAAATCCCCGATTTTGCCAATGCAACCTAAACACATATAGGTATATAAAATCATATGGGTGGCACACACAAGGACCAACAACACCTTGGGGAACTTACAACCCATCACAGTCCATTTACATGTACAATATTTATTATGTTTCAATCACCAAATTTCCATTTCATGCTTTTATTGACCATACATATAATCAACTCATAAATTAGGCCTAAGCCCCTTTACATTACATTTACATGCTTCCAATACATCATAGGTGGCTATGGACAGATCCCATGCTCACACATAAGATACATATACATCAAGTATAGTTATACATTTACAAATGCATGACATTTTTAACATGCACAAGTTCATGGCCTCAATTTAAAACATAACATCCTATGCTAAATGTCTCCAACTGAATCCTCTAACATGCGATGCCTTCCATATGCACCTCATGTTCCACTCTTCCAGGCTCAACCTAACCTGAAATGATGTCCCCAAACGCGGGGGTGAGATATACAAATATATCTCAGTAAACCAAGGGTACTAGAGGATCACTGCAATAGCTTAAAACAGTATTTTCTCCGAACGACCGGAAACCTCCGGATTCATCTGATCAAGTATGATTAAAGGACATTAGTTAATGTTAAAAATTAGAGTTTCTAAATAAGTTTTAGATTTTCGGACGTTTAGTGGAATCGGAGGGAAATTCGGATGAATTTTAAATCGCGTGGGACCCACCCCACTTAAACCTCACTTAAGCCACCTCACCCCTCACTATTCATCATCTTCTCTCTCCCTCCTTCCTCACCAAAATCGCGCACAGCCCCTCATTCCCCCCTTCTTTATGCAAAATTTTCTTTGATCCATAACTAAGCCATTTCTCAACCAAATCCAACGATTCTTGTCTTGAATCTTGATGGAAAACACCTCCTAAACACATTGGTACCACTCTTGAGCCTTGAAATCGTGTGTATGAGGAGATCTTGGCCATTTTCAGCAGCAATTTTGGGGAGAAATTTTGTGTTCTTGGGGCTTCCAAGTGCTCCAATGGTGGAGTATGCTTAGGAGGAGTCTTGTACCTACCATTTGGGTGAGTGTTCTTTCATTTTAATTGGTTGAATGTGATGATTTGATTTAGAGACCTAAGCCTTGCATGGTTGATGTGTGATGTTAGAGAGCTCAATTGGAAAATGTGTATTAGATGATAATGCCTTAGAATGATGTATTAAAGCTAGAAATGCAATAAAAATTATTGATGAAAAATGTGAATTTTTAACTTAGAAATTTTTGAGGTTGTCATGACTTTGAGTTTTGAAAATGTGTTAGGATTGGATTTATGAGTTGTTGTATGATTGTATGTTGATATAATAAGATGATATGAGGTGTTGAGTGGTTAAAATTGATGGAAAGTCCTTGAATTTATATCATGGTGAAAATCGGCCATTAGGTAAAAAGGAGGTGAAATGAAGTTGTTGAAATTGCTTGGATGTTGTTTCATGTTTAAATGGTATTTAGATGGGTTATGTGATGGATTGATAGTGGAAGAATCAATGGAAATTAATAACTTGTGTTTAAGGGCATAAATGAACCTAGAGTGAACTATTTGGTAAAGTTATGCTCAAAAGACGAAAAATGGAAAAACGACACTTGAATTAGCCTCATGGCAACCTAAGGATGAGTAATAAAATGAGAAAGAAAATTTAGAAAAATAAATCTCAAATTAACACTAACATGGCCGAACCATCAAGGAGGATGGGGAGAATTTCGTGTTTTTCGCGTTTTGATGAAAATTGACGTATACTGATGGTTGTATATGGTTGCATAGGTTGTCGTACGTCGACTTGAATCCCGAACAGTGAATCAGTGGATTGCCCTTGGTCCTGGACCAAGTGGACTGAGGTAAGTGATTAGACCAATGCATGTATAATTGTGAATTAGCATGTATTGTTTGAGTTTTAAGTGATTGGGAATGTCCTCTGTGTAGGCATTCTGTTGTGTACCAAGTTGAGAAATAAGCTGCTGTGGAGCTAAGTGAGAGAACGAATTGAGGTAACCTCTTGGTACTGGGGCTTGTTCCCCTTGTGTGTTCCACCACACCCGTTGAGGGTGATGGGAGGAAATGTGTAAGAGTAGTGTAGAACAGCATGAGCATGCATGTAGCATTTATGAGGGTACTTATGTACCGAATCTCTGGCCAGTAGATAGTTAGCCTTCGGGCAAGTTCCGGACTTCCACTGGATAGGTCTCCGAGAGGGAGTTCCAGTTGACCCAGGGTCGTGGTGTGTAATCCAGATAGGAGCACACTAGGAAGTCTCGGGTGTTGTGGATGGGAGGGGTACCTTGGTTGTGGTTCTAGGAACACACCTTGGATGATACCCGTAGGCTTATATGACGAGGACATTACGTGGTATTGGTAGCTACCATCCCGCTTCGTCGTAGTTTGTATTCCGATAATCCTCCTTTTCTCTAAATCTCTTGCTTTATCCCGTTTTATGTATGTTTTTTTATATTATTTATATGCATCGAAGTGAACCATTGGGCGGAGTTTTCTCCAAAATCTCTGGGTTACTAAGATATATTCGTATATCTCACCCCGTCTAGGGGACTTTATTTCAGGAGGCAGCAGTGACACAAGAGTGGCGGGAAAGAGGTCCATAGGATGAATCATGAAGCATTTGTCATTATTTGTTCATGAATATGTATATTGCCTAGTCTTGTCATAATTGTCATTCTAAGTTTTATGTTGTAAGATGTAAATTCAAGTTATGAGTTGTAAGTTGTAACATGTAAGTTAAATATTGTAATGGTATAATGGATGCATGATGTACTATGATGGAAGGGCTTTAGGCCTATTTTAAGTTTATGATTACTTGTATGATGAAAATATGCATGAAATTGAAGTTGGTGATTGAAACTATGTAAGGATTTAAAGTGAGCCATATTGTGTAATAAATATGAACTGTGTTGGGTTGTAAGAGCCCCAAGGCATTGTTGTTCCTTGTGTGTGCCACCCAATGATTTATAATGATTATTAGGTACGTTTGAGGTCACATAACTACTAGTGCAAATTGGGGATTTTTGTAAACACAAGGGAAACTCTAGCGAATTTTTTGTAGAATTGGCAGATTTTAGGTGAACTTTGGGAGAGCATATCTCCATCCATAGAGGTCCAATAAGGACGTGCCATACGCCATTTTGAAGCTTGAGATGTCCCCTACATTGTATCAAAATCTTAGACTTTTAAGAGTTGTGTGAAGCCCTGTGGAGGTCGTTGAACATTGCTTCCCTGTTTTGGCCCTGCACTTGGGGGTTGTTCTGGTCCGTTTTGGGAATTTTATTCCCGCTTCGTTTCTTAAAAAAATTAAGCATATGATATATCAAATCGAAGATTGAGGTGTTTAGTTTATGATGTAAAAATTTGAGAGCAATTCGATGAGTGGATTCGGTGCAGTAATTCATGAAGTGAGGGATGTTTGGAGCTGTTTTGGGATTGGTTGACAATTTTGCTTGTCCAACTTCAAGCGGCGATAACCGGAGCAAACGAGCTCGGAACCTAGCGTGTGATAGCTTTCTAGAAAGGTGATTGAGTAAGAAAGAAAGATAGCAAGATATGAAGGACTGAATTTTTATTGTGCGTCAGCAGAAATTCAGAGACCGAATCATGTTCGGATGAGTAGAAAACGCAAAAGTGTGAAATTTGCTAAGTGGGTTTATGGGGACCCTTTAGTGTCTTATAATAAGTAAAGTAGCTATAAAAATAGTTAAATAATTATTCCGCAAGAGTTTACAGTTACGGTCACAGCTTTTAATTATTACGCTTTTATGTTTTAATTGCTCGCGTAATAATCGGAAAAAGTTTATTCGCATTTTTTATAAATGAATTGTTGTGATTGTAACTGCGCTTAATATCATAATTAATGTTAATAATACCGGTGTACAACGGGCTGTTACACATTGTCAGTATGGTGAGTATAGCATATGAATAAATAAGAGAATGGCATGTTATTGATGCGAACACACGTAAGAAACAAGAAACATAAACAATAATGTTAAGGATTAATCACAAATGTATACAGCAAGGAACCGTATTCATTTCTTGTTTAGGCACTAGACTAAGATTCTTTGGGTCCTTATAAAGATCATGACAGTGGAGACTTAGGTTGCTGTTTCTTTTCTATCAATCATCAAGTATAAAGTTATATAGTGAAGATGTATTTTGTAAATGGATTTGCCTAGTTGCCAACTAATTATGTAATAAAGCACTAAGCCTCATTATGATTTATGGATAACTGGAGTTTCTTTGTTTATTAAGGATTCACGTCGGTTTTACTCCATCTGTGTTGCTTTATGGTGTCAATCGATAGCATGTATTGTAGCTCATGGTGTTTGTTGTAAGCCCAACCGTTACAAGCTCACACAATGGGCTCAAGGATGTTGCGAGCCCAGCCGATCCAAGATCATCCAATGGGCCTAAGGAGAACAGGCCCAAACACAGCAGAAACCAGCCTTCTTACTTAAGAGATTATTTCCAATAATCTCCATTAGAGCCATTGATCCAAGTTGTTAGGATTAAGGAAAGTAATAGAATAAAATAATCTGTAATAGTATCTATATAGCCCAAGGGGGGCGTGAATAGAAAATCAGAAAATGTTTGGCAAAATCTCTCTCTCTAACAATTCCCTTCTCTCTCTTTTCTGTTACTCTCTCTTTTCAGATCTAACAATATTCCCCACAATTTGGTGCCTTCATTGAGCTCTACCTCCCTTCTCAATGGTGGAGAACACACGATTACGTGATTTGCAACACCGTTTGGACATGTTGGAGCAACAATTCAATGCTGCTGAGTTAATTCGTGAACAGCAGCATGTTGAGCTTCAAGACACCCAAACCCAGTTACATGATGCCCAGCAAGAATTGCATACTGCCCAGAACCGCGTTCTGCTTGATCTGACTCATTTACAGGAATTTCAACATATCAACCGCGGTATACTCGGCCACGGTCCCAACACAGGTCCTGAGCAGGCCAGATTCCGCCATGTTAAGCTTGATTTTCCACGTTTTGCCGCTGGTGACCCCACCACCTGGATCACGGCAGTTGAACGTTATTTTGCTTTTTATCACGTTGCTCCCCCAGAACGTGTGAATCTTGCCGCCTTTCATCTTGATGAACCGGCCGCCAGTTGGTTTTCTGGTTCTCATCAGAACGGGTTGTTTAACGATTGGCCTACTTTATGTGTTGCTCTTCATCGCCGTTTTGGCCCATCGGAATTTGAGGACCCTGCAGGTGCTTTGGCTAAGATCCAACAGACTGGATCTGTATTGGATTACCAATCTTCCTTTGAGAAATTGGTCAGTAAGGTCCCTGGGTTGTCGCCCACGTTATTGCGGAGCATTTTCATCTCAGGTTTAAAACCCTTCATTCGCCGATCTGTTCTTCCCCTTCGACCTCAAGATTATCATGAAGCCTTTTCCTTGGCACGGGTTTTTGAGGATCAACACCTTGATTCTCGCACCTCTCGTCCATGGTCCACATCCGTTAAATCCCACACTAACCCCCACAGTTCCGTCACCCAGACTGCTTCCACCTCGACCCCTATACCGGCCATTCCCATTAGACGATTAACCCAGGAAGAAATGCTTGCTAAAAGGGAAAAGAATTTATGTTACAATTGTGATGAGAAGTACTCTTTTGGGCATAAATGCAAGGGTCGTGCCGCTTTACTCTATTTTGAAGGAACAAATGATGATCCTCCTCCAGATCCTCCGCCCCATCTTGATACCCCGGTGGCAGAGGATGTTACTCCGGAGATCAGCTTCCATGCCCTCTTTGGGAACCGCAGTTCACGATCATTTCGTCTTACTGGGGCCATTCGCGGTAAGCCTGTTCAGATATTGGTAGATGGGGGCAGTACCCATAACTTTATTACGGCATCCATAACTTCCTTTTTGGGTTTAACGTTGCAGCACATTTCACCATTTCAAGTACAGGTTGGCAACGGGGAAGCTTTACATTGCACTGCTTCTTGTTTTGCGGTAGCCCTTACTCTTCATTCTTATCCATTTACTGTGGATTTGCATGTTTTAGATTTAAAAGGGGCTGATGTTGTTTTGGGCATCCAATGGTTGGCCACATTAGGGCCAATACTCACTGATTATTCTAAGATGACTATGTCTTTCCACAGTCAGGGAACCCCAATACTGTTACAAGGCGATTTGGCTATTTCCCCAAGCCAAATTTCTAATGCCCAATTCCACAAAATGCTGGCCCACGATTCCATCTCTTCTTGTTTTATGTGCCTCCACAACACTACCCCCCAACCATCCATCACAACCCCCCATGTTTCCCCACCGCTATCCATTCAACATATCCTCACCACTTTCCAGGACATCTTTAGCCTACCCACTTCTATACCTCCGGACCGTGCCACCAATCACCAAATCAACTTATTTTCTAATGCTAAGCCGGTTCAGGTGCGCCCTTACCGTTACCCTCACTTTCAGAAATCCGAAATTGAGCGCATGGTCAGTGAAATGCTCGATACGGGGGTAATTCGACCTAGTCAGTCTGCCTTTAGTTCCCCTGTTCTTTTAGTTCGCAAGAAGGATGGCACATGGCGCTTTTGTGTGGACTACCGTGCCTTAAATGCTATACAGTTCCTGATAAATTTCCCATACCCACCGTGGATGAGCTTTTGGATGAACTCCATGGCGCGAAAGTATTTTCTAAACTCGATCTACGTTCGGGTTATCATCAGATTCGGATGCATCCCTCTGATGTTCATAAAACCGCTTTCAGGACACATAGTGGCCATTTTGAATTTATGGTTATGCCCTTTGGTCTCTCTAATGCACCTTCTACATTTCAGGCTACTATGAATAATGCTTTCCACAAGTTCCTGCGCAAATTTGTGGTGATCTTCTTTGACGATATTCTCGTCTATAGTCCATCTCTCCAGGAACATGCAGCGCATCTGACCCAAGTTTTGCAAACTCTGCGGGATCATACTTTCTTTGTTAAATTAACTAAGTGTTCCTTTGCTGTGCAGGCCATTCATTTTCTTGGCCATATTATTTCAATAGAGGGGGTAGCTCCTGACCCCACTAAGGTACAAGCAGTTTGAGACTGGCCCAAACCTCAATCGGTGACCCAATTGCGTGCTTTTCTCGGACTCTCCAGTTACTACCGCCGTTTCATTAAAAGTTATGCCTCCATTGTTGCACCGCTTACCGATTTGTTATCTCGGGATGCTTTTAAATGGACTTCAGTGGCAGACCAAGCATTTGAGCAGCTCAAAGATCTGCTCACGCATGCCCCAATCTTAGCATTGCCTAATTTCGCATTGCCCTTCATCATCGAGACTGATGCTTCAGGTGTAGGCATTGGGGCAGTTTTGTTACAATTGGATCACCCAATCGCTTTCTTCAGTCGAAAGCTATCAAACCTCATGCAATCAAAATCTACCTACATCAGAGAAATGTATGCCATCACCTCTGCTGTAGCAAAGTGGAGACAATACCTCTTGGGTACAACTTTCGTTATCCGAACAGACCACAAGAGTTTGCACCACTTGATGACCCAAGTGATACAATCCCCAGAGCAACAACAATTCCTTGCGAAATTGTTGGGTTACAATTATACAATACAATATAAACCTGGAAAAACTAATATGGCTGCTGATGCCCTGTCACGCCAACAGGAAGAGGCTCAGTCGAACTCATCATCGCCTGCCCTTTTGGCATTCAGTTCCCCCATATCCCAGTATAGTTCAATTATTCAGTCCGAGTTACAACAAAATCCACAGGCACAAACAATTATACAGGCATTACAGACAACTCCTGCTAAATATCTCATTGGCAGCAGTTGAATGGGCTACTCCTTCATCACCACCGGGTTTACATCCCTCCAGGATCGTCCTTAATTCCCACTCTTCTACACGAGTTCCATTCCTCCAAGGTTGGGGGTCATGCTGGTGTACGCCGCATCCTTCTTCGAATCAGCGCCACATTCACATGGAAGAGCATAAAAGAAGATGTTCAAAAGTTTATCAAAAATTGTGAGATTTGTCAGAAAACAAAGCCAACAAATCACTTACCTTATGGTTTGTTGCAACCGCTCTCTATTCCTGAGGCTATATGGTCCGATCTGTCCGTGGATTTCATCACACATCTTCCCAACTCCGACGGGTTTACTGATATCCTCGTCGTGGTGGATCGCCTCACCAAGGGGGCTCATTTCACAGCCTTGGCACCCAAATACTCCGCAGCCAAGGTGGCTCAGGTATTCTGGGACAACGTGGGGAAGCTTCATGGCCCTCCTAGATCAATCGTTTCTGACCGCGATCCAATCTTCACCAGTGAGTTTTGGAAGGCATTATTCAAGTTACAGGGCACAGCCTTGCATTTCAGCTCCGCGTACCACCCTCAATCCGATGGCCAGACCGAGCGCGTGAACCAGATTTTAGAGCAATACCTCCGTTGTTTTGTCCACGAGCATCAATCCACTTGGCACCGTTTTCTGAGCTGGGCGGAGTTCCATTATAACACGGCTCACAACAGATCTACCGGTACCACACCGTTTCGGGCCACCTTTGGTCGTTCTTCCCCGTCGTTACTTGACTACACTCTGGGAACCACACCCGTCGCCGCTGTTGATTCGGATCTCCATCAACGATCAGTGATTCTGGCATCATTGAAACAGAACTTAAAAAAAGCACAAAGCGCAATGAAAACTCAAGCTGATAAACGCCGTAAAGATTATACCTTTCAGGTGGGAGATTGTGTCCTGTTACGGCTTCAACCATATCGACAGCTTACCGTTCATAAACGGTCCTCCCATAAGCTTAGTCTTCGCTTTTATGGCCCGTTCACGGTTTTGGATCGGGTGGGACAGGTTGCATACCGGTTACAGCTTCCAATCGGTTCACGAGTCCACCCTGTGTTTCATGTCTCGCTCTTGAGACCTTTCCATTCCGACGGCAAGTACCAAGTTCACCCGCTATCCAAGGAGATGGAACACTCACCGCCTCTGCACTCACCCATGGCCGTAGTGTCTCGTTGCACGATTTGGAGGAATGGCCATGCAGTTCCTCAGGTTCTGGTTCAATGGCACGGGTTGCCTCCGGCGGACTCGACGTGGGAGGACGAGCGTTCCCTCAGCTCCACCTCTCTTGCCAAGGTTCCACTAATGCTTGCCATGGGACTCTTACCTCCGCTTCCCACCTCACCAGAGAAGAGAACAGATCTCATCCCTTTGGCATCTAATGAGCCTTCGCGTGATAGTTCCAAGAAGAACAAGTTTGCCAGAGCCACCGTTTTTTCGACCACTCATGACAAAGCATCTGCATCTGTGGACCCCACTTCACCTACTCCACATTTATTACATCCCAGCTGTTCCCCACTTCCTTCCAGCTGTCCTCCACACGCCACCGACAGATCTTTTGGCCTCCCAACCTTCGCGGACGAGGCTCACTTTGATGGGCCAGGGGATGTTGTAAGCCCAACCGTTACAAGCTCACACAATGGGCTCAAGGATGTTGCGAGCCCAGCCGATCCAAGATCATCCAATGGGCCTAAGGAGAACAGGCCCAAACGCAGCAGAAACCAGCCTTCTTACTTAAGAGATTATTTCCAATAATCTCCATTAGAGTCATTGATCCAAGTTGTTAGGATTAAGGAAAGTAATAGAATAAAATAATCTGTAATAGTATCTATATAGCCCAAGGGGGGCGTGAATAGAAAATCAGAAAATGTTTGGCAAAATCTCTCTCTCTCTAACAATTCCCTTCTCTCTCTTTTCTGTTACTCTCTCTTTTCAGATCTAACAATATTCCCCACAGTGTTGGTTCAGAAAGAACTCGAGAGCTTCTGGATTTAAACGCTATTGTGATTGTGGTACCATTGTTACAAATTCGAACTATGTTTATGGGAGATAAAATATGTCAAATGAGATATCATTGCGTAGATCTTGAAAAGTTATGTGAAATAAAAAAATATATATCTGATTTGGATACCCGAGTCAAAAGTTATGGCTTTCCGAAATTTTACGGTGATGTGACTGCCTACGTGGAGTTGACATGGCATCAGTCCCGTCAGGATCATTGACCGGACTAGTCCCGTCAATACCAATGGCATATTTGACTGCATTAGTTTGGAAAAACTTATCTAATTAACTTTTAACTATGAAATTCTTTTGTCCAACAATCTTAGAAAGTTGCTTTTACCAAAGAAAAGATGAAATGTCATATCAGCACCGATACCACCCCCTCCTCCCAAAGGAAAATCGTAGTGTTGTAGACATGTTTCCCAAGTACATAGGTGTGATAAACAGCCGCGTTTCCTGCCAATAGTTGCTTACAAGTGTTTAAGGCTTTGATTAGCAAGTGCCCCAATCTGGCTTCTAAAATTACTAAGCATGCTTGAAACTTGGGTCTAAACCTTTTAAGACTCCCGAGCCAGGAGTGAAAATATCAAAACTTTGATTGGGGGCATCTATTTTTGTTTTTCTTTCAGAATTGCATTATTTTGTCTTACAGAATTCAACAAATTTAAGTTCCGTGCTATAGATATTCAACTGCTACATTTAAATTGTAATGCCTAAATATTATGTATACAGTTATGGTGGTTTTACCCTGTTATTATAATCTAAAGGTTTGACTTGTTTAATGTGGAACACTGATGTAGTATGTAAGTGATATTTTAAGATTGAGATGACATACATTTTTGACATGTTTAAAATTGACTCATCCTTTGCACTAAGGTTGACTTTATCTTTTTAAGTGACTCGTATAGCTTTGAGCCTATCATTTTTCTAGATTCTTGTCAGCTACCAAGATCAATTGGGTACTAGTGCTACATTTGATAGATGGCAGAAATGTAAAAACAGTAAGGGCTGGAAACAAGGAATTTCCTAGGAATACTATTGAAAACTAAATATTTAAGTTGCAAGTTTGTAGCTCATTTTAGGAATAGCAAGTACTTTTTATAGATATAATAAAGCATTTATCATCTATCATTTAACATGACCACAAAAATTTTCCTACACTCACAACATTTTGTGGGGCCCGCATCAAAAAATAAAAATAAATTTCGGCACGCAAAACTATTAGAGTTAGTTTAGCTTGAGTTTCTTCATGTAACATGGTATCAGTTGATGATTTTTCTTTCGCTTTGCATCTGATTTCTTCCTTTTTTGCTCTCGTCTACATAGATCTGTGATTTCTTTTGGTGCATGTCGTTCTTGATCTTCGATTGGAACCCTCAATCTTTCAAGAAATGGCTTCTTCAGAGTCCGCATCACTCAACCATAACTCCACTACTATTCCAGAGGTTAGATCGGAGGCAGAAGATCCACATAGTCCGTACTTTTTACATCATTCTGATAGCCCTGGTCTTGTTCTGGTTTCGCAACCGCTCACAGGAGATAACTATGCCTCTTGGAGTCGTGCCATGATGATAGCTCTTTCCGTCAAGAACAAGGTTGGTTTTGTTGATGGTTCTATTTTCAAACCTAGCCCTAACAATTTTCAGATTCTTCGTTCTTGGACGCGCAACAATAATATTGTAATTTCTTGGATTTTGAATTCGGTTTCCAAAGAAATTTCTGCTAGTATCATATATTCTGATTCAGCTTCAGATATATGGACTGATCTCAAAGATAGATTTCAACAAAGTAATGGTCCTAGGATTTTTCAATTACGGAGGGATCTGAGTAATTTGCATCAGGATGATAGTTCAGTGAGTGTGTATTTTACAAAACTCAAATCCTTTTGGGAGGAATTGAGTAATTTTCGTCCAAGCTGCTCCTGTAATTCATGTACTTGTGGTGGTGTTCGCAAATTGGCTTCTTATTTTGAAATGGAGTATACTATGGCTTTTCTTATGGGCTTAAATGATTCGTTTGCTCAGATCAGGGGTCAAATATTGCTCAATGATCCTCTTCCTCCTATTAACAAGGTTTTTTCTCTGGTGGTTCAAGAGGAGAGA
The DNA here is from genome assembly GCA_032173675.1 of Gastrolobium villosum. Taxonomy (NCBI): domain Eukaryota; kingdom Viridiplantae; phylum Streptophyta; class Magnoliopsida; order Fabales; family Fabaceae; genus Gastrolobium; species Gastrolobium villosum. The sequence goes on along the minus strand of JAVKPL010007138.1, from coordinate 100,263 downwards.
CAACGTCAGATTACTCCTCACTCCATGTCATCTGATGGTTCTTCCAACACGTTGGCGTTTGTGGCCAAAACTGATCCTACTTTCAAAGGACCTCGCAGAGATCGTCCCTTTTGCACCCATTGTCAATTTCATGGTCATACTGTTGACAAGTGTTACAAGTTACATGGCTTTCCTCCTGGATTTAAGCCACGATCCAAACATCCGAATAGTTCATTTAAACCTGTTGTTGTCAATCAGACTTCATCTCAGGTGCCTGCTGTTCAGTCTTCATCAAGTGCTCCGGTTGATACTTTCCTTCAAAATTTGGATTCCACAAGTTGCAGTCAACTCTTGAGTTTGCTGTGTAATAGATTGGCTTCCAATCAACAAACTTCAGACTCTCTTGCTAAGTCTGTTTCTCAAGTTTCTTCTACAGTTCTCAACACAGGTACTTGTTTTTCAGTATCTTCTAATCCTGCTTTATCATCACCCAATGTTTGGGTTGTTGACTCAGGAGGCATATTTGTGCACATGCTGAAGTTTTTATTTCTTTGAGAACCTTATATGGAAGCACGGTTACTTTGCCTAACCAAAGTTCTATTCCGGTTTTTCTCATTGGGGATATTCAACTCACATCTCAATTGATTCTGAAGGATGTATTATTTGTGCCTCAATTCAGATTTAATTTACTGTCTGTGAGTGCACTATCTACTGATTCTCCACTCATGGTTACTTTTCTGCATGACTCCTTTGTGATTCAGGAGTTGACTACCAAGAAGATGATTGGCAAGGGTAACAAGCTTGAGGGGCTTTATGTTCTTGATCTACAAGGACTTCATTCGAGTTCTTTGAATTCTGTCTTTGTTAATCATGTTTCTGCCAAGATTTGGCATCATAGGCTAGGACATTTGTCAAATAAATGTCTATTTCATATGCAAGATAAACTTCATTTTTCTGGTTTACATGTGAATAATAAAGATCCCTGTTGCATTTGTCCCCTTGCTAAGCAACGTAAACTGCCTTTTGTTTCCAATTACAGTTTCTCAAAGTCTCCTTTTGATCTTATACATTGTGATACATGGGGACCTTTTCACACCACTTCTCATTCTGGCTATCAGTATTTTTTAACCTTAGTGGATGATTGCACTAGGTTTACATGGGTTTTCTTGCTGAAAAATAAATCTGATGTGCTTACTGTTTTGCCTAAGTTTTTTAACTTGGTTTTCACTCAGTTTGGCAAGAAAATCAAGGTTGTAAGATCTGATAATGCTCCTGAGTTAGCATTTACTGAGTTCTTTAATGCTCAAGGTGTTTTACATCAGCTTGCTTGTGTTGAAAGGCCACAACAGAATTCAGTGGTGGAAAGGAAACATCAACATATTCTTAATGTTGCTCGGGCTCTTTATTTTCAGTCCAAAGTTCCTTTAATTTTCTTGTCAGAATGCATTTTGACAGCTGTGTTTCTTATCAACCGCACTGCTTCTTCTTTGCTTGGTTACAAGTCTCCTTATGAGCTTCTGTTTGACAAAGGGGTGGACTACTCCTTACTGAGAGTTTTTGGTTGCTTGGCTTTTGCATCCACACTTACAGCACAAAGACACAAGTTTCAAGCTCGGGCTCGCAAGTGTGTTTTCTTGGGATACCCTCCAGGCATGAAAGCATACAAGCTATATGACTTGGATAATCATCAAGTTTTTTTCTCACGGGATGTGATGTTTCATGAAGACACATTTCCTTTTCACACAATCAACAGCAGTGATGTTTTAGTTGATTTTTTCCCAGAATTAGTTTTGCCATCAAGAGATCTTAATCTCTTTGTTCCTGCAAATAATTCTGCTTCTCATACCAGTGACCTGGATTCTTCCTTAAGGGGTATGGCTTCTCCTGTTTCAGCATCTGATCTACATTTCACCATTCCTCCTTCAGCAGCAGTGGATTTTCTGGCAGTAGATCCACCTCCTCGCAGGTCTACTAGGTTATCAAAACCACCTACTTACCTTCAAGAATATCACTGCAACCTCTTAAAGCATACAGAGGTTCCTCTTTCAAAAGCTAAGCATCCCATTTCTTCAGTGATATCTTATGCAGCATTATCTCCTACATATAGACATTTTTCTCTGAATGTCTCTTCTCATTTTGAACCTCAGTTTTATCATCAAGCCGTTGGTTCTCCTCAATGGCGTGAGGCCATGGCAGCTGAGCTTCGAGCCATGGAAGCTAATCACACATGGACTGTAGTTTCTTTGCCTCCTGGGAAGCATTCGATTGGCTGTCGGTGGATTTACAAGATCAAATTCAAATCTGATGGTTCTATTGAGAGATATAAAGCGAGACTTGTTGCAAAGGGTTATACTCAACAAGAAGGAGTGGACTTCATCGATACATTTTCTCCTGTAGCTAAGTTTGTTACTGTTAAAACTCTTTTAGCTATTGCTTCTATTCAGCATTGGTCACTTCATCAATTAGATGTGAATAATGCTTTTTTGAATGGTGATCTATTTGAAGAGGTCTATATGGATCTACCTCTTGGGTACAATATTCAGGGGGAGCTTCCTCAAAAAGGAACTAAGTTGGTTTGCCGGTTGCATAAGGCAATCTATGGATTAAAACAGGCCTCAAGGCAATGGAATTCCAAGTTCTCAAGTGTCCTTTTGCAGCATGGTTTTGTTCAATCCAAATCCGATTATTCCTTATTCACTAAAGGTGCTGGTTCCTCTTTTGTGGCATTATTGGTTTATGTAGATGATATCATAATTACTGGACCTGATCCTGCAGTAGTTTCTTCTTTAAAATCCTTTTTGCATTCTCATTTCAAACTCAAAGACTTGGGAATCTTAAAGTATTTTTTAGGCCTTGAAATTGCTCGTGCAAAGAAAGGCATATTTCTTTCTCAAAGACACTATACCTTGCAACTTCTTGAAGATACTGGTTTTCTGGCTTGTAAACCAGCCTCTGTTCCTATGGATCCGAGGATTCAATTAAATGCACAGGATGGAGAATTGCTCACAGATCCGTCTCAATTCCGTCGTCTTATAGGTAGACTTCTCTACCTCACTCTTTCTAGGCCTGATATTACATTTGCTGTTCACAAGTTGAGTCAGTTTATGTCTCAACCCCGTACCACTCATCTACAAGCTGCTCATCATTTGTTGAGATACCTCAAAGGTCGGCCTGGTCAAGGTGTTCTATTTTCCTCTTCTTCTTCTATGCATCTTAAAGCTTTTAGTGATGCTGATTGGGGTGGTTGCCCAGATTCAAGAAGGTCTGTGACAGGTTTTTGTATTTTCCTTGGAGATTCCATGATTTCTTGGAAAGCCAAGAAGCAGACAACCGTTTCAAGGTCATCAGCTGAGGCTGAGTATAGAGCTTTGGCTGCTACTGCAGCAGAATTGTGTTGGTTGGCTCAATTATTACAAGAACTAGGATTAAAACTGAATTCTCCAGCTGCTCTTTTCTGTGATAATCAGGCTGCAGTTCATATTGCTTCCAATCCTACTTTTCATGAGCGCACTAAACACATTGAAATAGATTGTCATTTTGTTCGTGATCAAGTTGCATCTGGAGTCATCAAACTACTGCCCATTCGGTCCAATCTTCAACTGGCTGACATTTTTACTAAGTCTTTGCCTTCTTCTTCTCTTTTTTCATTGTTGTCCAAGATGGGAGTGTTAGATATCCACACTCCATCTTGAGGGGGAGTATTAGAGTTAGTTTAGCTTGAGTTTCTTCATGTAACAAAAACGAATCTCTATAACATAACACAATCACTTTTCCTACAACATAACTCTTATAAAACCCTATAATAAAACTTGGCTAACTGCTAACAAGTAAACAGTTTGGTAAAATTGCTAAATGTGATGTAAGGATAAAGTGTAAAAACAATGGGGTTTGATTTTCTCATGTTAAATGAGAATTCAATTCTTATGTTGTAGAGATAAAAAACATGTGAGACCCATGTGTCAGAAAAAATTATATGTAGGATCCATGTCAGCACGGAAATCGAAGGGTGTGTAGGAAAATTTGAATTCTCATGTTAAATGAGAATTATAAAACCCAAAAACAATATGGGCTAGGTATTCTTAGGTATTCTAGCGTAGAACCTTGTGACTTACCATGAAGGCATGAAGCAAGGAAAATCCTTGCAATAATATTGATAACTGAAAATGTATGCCGTAGTAACTCATGTTACATTAGAGTAACTCAACACATTTTCATTTGCAGTAGAGTAACTCACAGCTTATTCTGTTTTACAGTAATACAAGTATGCTCCGTTATTAATCTAAAGAATACCACAACTTTAAATTTGAACAAACTTATCATTATAAAAAAAATGAAAATCCATGCATTTTGATGGTCTTCTTTGTAGCTAAACTGGCTCAGCTATATTGAAACGAAGGAAGAGCAAGAAATATGTTACTCAATACAAACTACAAAACTTGGTTTCTTGGTGCCCGTTTGACGTAATCTTTCAAGGGATTTGATTTTCTCATGTTGCATGAGAATTGAATTCTCATGTTTGACTCAACTAATGGTGGGCTCCACATTTATTAAAAAAAAGAAAAAGAAAAGAAAAACTTGGCACGCAAATCGAAGGATCACAACATGAGAATTCAATTGAATTCTCATGCAACATGAAAAAATATTTTCCCATCTTTCAAACATATTCAGCTTTTTATTCACATTTTTTTCATTAACTATCGTTTTCTAAAGTCACGCTATTTGTGTAAATAAAAGTAATCACAACTCAAGTTTTGTAAATACCATTCACACACAAAGGGCACCAGTATATTATATTGGCTGTGTATTCCACTGTGCGCAATCTTTTTGCATTTGACTGCAGACAAATCAAATCCTTTATTTCCAAATGAAAAACCAGTATTTGATGAGATATTTACCATATGGTTATCTTATACCAGCAATAGTGAACCAAAACGTTAGTCACTCAGAAAGCATCGATTTAGCAAAATGTGAAACACTTTATTTATCAACTCAAGATGTCCTAACACCTCAGGCTGCAATCTGAATATTGCCTTCAAGTTGTAAGCTTACATGATATCTAGAACTGGGGAACAGTTCTTATCTAGCATATTTCACATGGCATGCAGTGAATTTTCAATATCAAACAAGAACCATATCTCATTGACCCTATTATCATATTCAAAAGGGGCATTGTACTGTGCCACAGAGTAAACAGAAGAATGACCAGCTTTATGGCTTTTCTCAATAGCAGAAGACCACTCAGTGCCAGCAATACTAGCTTGCAAAGCTGCAGCTTCTTCCCCAACATTTGAGTCACTCACAAATCCACCAAACTGCCTAACTGCTGCATACACAGTTTTCCATCTTTGGACTTGGAGACCCTTTGCAGGAGGTGGGTTTGCTTGGTTCTCTTTTGGCACAAAGAAACTGACAACAAATGAGGACTCACAAAAGGGTCCATCACTTGGTGAGACTTCACTAAGCACAGGCGCTGTCATCTCAATTTTCTGCTTGTAGTTGTTCTTACCCTGAATATAATCAAATAGCCTGAGGGAAACAAAAAGGTTACTCAAATTTATGTAAAGAACCAATTCAAGTTAAGAGCTCAAACTGTTAATGATGAATCTTCAATAGTGTTATATTATATTTTATGCAACACACTCCCTCCTACAAGAGTCTTACAAAGCGTAGATATTACTCATACTTATTTATTGGATATACCTTATGGTAACTTAAATCCACAAGAAAATGAAAGCCGATTCGAATTAAACTCATGACCACCAAGTCACTAAAGTATTAATAACCTGTAAAGAACTCGTTCAACCTAAGACCTCAAGTTGTTAACCGTTAAACTTCAATAATTTTATATTATATTTCTTACAAACTTTTTAGATGGAACTAAGCACTTACTGAAAACTTTTTGCACTGTGGATGAACATTAGATTATAGTTTTATTTTATTCAATCAAATATGCAATTTATAAGTTTAAACGTTAAGCTATTTTTTATGACACAGTTTATATTTACAAACTTTTTTTGTTTACAAACTCTTACAAATTACACTATATTCTTCCGGCGGGAGAATACAAACTTTTACAAACTACACTATGTTCTCCCGGGAGAAGATAGTGTAATTTATAAAAAAAATTCAAAAAATTTGTAAACGGATCATATCCCATTTTTTATTATCGGGAAATATTACCCTCATGTTACATTACAGTAATTCTCTTATGTCATAGAGAAAATCCAAATAAAATCCACCATTAAAAAACAAAAAAAGAAAAAAAAAATGAGAGGAATATTTTCCATTATTATTTACATAAAAAAAATTGTAGCATAAATTATGTCTATATTCTTCTAAATTTACTAATCAAAATGCAACTTCACAAGAAAATAACCCACTGATAAAAATCAGCTTTCAAGAAAAAGAAACAAAATTACCTCCTGAAGCCAGTTCTTGTAGCTTTAACCAGTGAAATGTCTTGAATGGGAGAATTTGAAATCCACACTGTTGAATTATAGCGACGGATTTCATAGCCACTGCCGACTTGTATGACATCATAGGTGGGACACTCTATGCGCTTGCAAGTTGGGGGAATTGTCCCTGCATTCTGAAGAATAGTATCTGAACTGACACCGAAGAATGAAACTGAGAGGAGGCTTAATAGCAGTGAGAGCTTGAATGTGATAGTAGCAGCCATGGCTAGAGTTGCTGAATGCTAAAGAGCAAAGGTTAAACTAATAAATGTAAAATTCTATGGCTACAAATAAGCTGCGTTTAATATCCACACATTGAATGGATCACTCTGGTGACATTTTGAAACATACGGAAAATATTTATATGAATTATTATTTATTTATTTCTTTGGGTTATAATATCCTTGAATTGATGAAATTGCATTTTGGGTCCAAGTCAGAATGTACAAAAAGGCCCAAGGCCCAAGGCCCAACTAACTAACTATCAGGGTTTGGTTTGCATCATGTATCTGAAATGCAGAAGTGCATTAGCTGAACTGAATTAATAGTAGTATATCATATACATTCATTTTACATTTCTGCTGAATGGATTTTTCTTTCAATTGGTATCAGATGTGAATTTAGTCCATCATTCGTGTAATTTTGATTTTTCTTGAAAAATATGACATCTAGGTTTCTAAAATGTTGGATTGTATTAACTGTTATATATTCCTTTTATTATTCTTATTCATAAATGGATGCCAAAATTGTGGGTTTTTTTTTTTTTTTTTTAATCCATGGTGGATGTTGTAATGGAATTATAACAAAGGAATTGATCTTTTCTGATTAGGCTTTCTCCTTTACTTATTTATTTATTTATTTTTTTGATAAACACAAGGGGATTAAACTCCAGACAACAAGCAACCAAAAAACAAACTAATAAGGAAGAGTAACTAAACGCTCTCTTCCCACAGACGCAAGGTCCGCCAAAAACAAAAGCAAAATTCCACCAGGAGGTTCTTTAAAAAAGATCTGATCAACCTACTCCGCTGAGTTTAACAAGTAGTTTGTCAACCAATCAACACACATATTCCCTTCCTTAAAATTATGCTAAATTCTCGCATCCCAATCCTTACCAATCCACGTTCGTATACGAGAAAGCAACCGCTCCTCTCGAACTGCTGCACCCTGATTGGTGAGCCCAGTGATTGCCGAACGCGAATCACTTTCAAGAATGACCCTTCTGTAGCCAGCATTCCAAGCCACCTCAATGCCATGAAGAATACCCCAAAGCTCTGCTTTATAAGCTGAGCAAAAACCCAATCTAAAGGAGAAACCAGTTATCCAATTACCTTGAGAATTCCTTATCAACCCCCTGCAAGCAGCCAATCCCGGATTACCACTTGCTGCTCCATCCGTGTTTATTTTTACAAAGCCATCAACAAGAAACTGCCAGCAAATATTCAACCGACTATAGGCAATATTCTTGTTATGCCTACCGGCCCCACTATAGCTAACCTCAATATCATGCACCAACTTGAAAATAATCTCAGTCTTGATCTCTAACGAAGGAGTATTTTTATCATGAATTTGCATATTTCTCCAAAACCAAATTTTCCAACAGGTTACCATGAAAGTTGTTCGTCACTTCTCTTGCACACCGCTAGGGATATTCACAAAGTTACTATACAACCATTGATAAAGATCCTGGTTGAAAAAATCGTCTGTCAACTGATAAGGAAGAAACCGATCCCAAATCCATTTTTTTCTCTTTTTCAATTTTGTTTGTATTGGTAAATGTTTGGATGTATTTGTGAATAACCATTGACCGATTGGACAAATACTTAATAATGGTAATTATTGTGATTTTAAATTAACCGCACAAATAATTAATAATTATTATCATTTTCAACAATTTAGATTAATAATTAATAAAATTTGTAGAAAATTGTTGAATAAGATGCGGGTCTTATTATATGATCATGTTAGTTGTCTTTGTACTAATCATGATAGGATATAATATAAAAAGTAGGGTTATATTGACAAAACAAATTTACAAACTACACTATGTCTAATCGGTAATACTCTACTCGAGAGTGTATTACCGGTTAGACATAGTATAGTTTGTAAGAGATTGTAAATAAAAAGTTTATAAATATAATCTTTCCCTGATATAAATAACTTATGAGTACCGCAATGGTTGGTCCATTAGTAAAGTAATTAGGTAAATTGACATGGGTACCTAGATGGCCAAATTTATAGGTTTACCATAAGTATAAATTATTATTATTATTATTACTATTATTATTATCATTACATAAATCTCTTTTTTTCTTTATTTCTTTTTCTATTAACTTGAAGATTTTCTTTTCTTTTCTAAAGGCAACTCCATCTTGTCATGGTGGGTCATTATTTTTCTTACACCCATTGTGTTTTTGCTAAAAATGTGTATAAATCTCGTTTATTTTGCTAAAAATGATGTCAAGGACAATAATGTGTGTGGTCAACTAAATCACGCTTATTTTTTTTCCAACTTATGAAAAACTCTTTCTCGTGTAAAAGATAAAAAGAAGAGATATTAAATAAAAGTTGAAAACAGTACCAAATGATGGTAGCGTAGTTGACGCGTGAAAGTTAAGCAGGCAGGGGTAAAAGTAGGGGTGTTCATTGTTGCCTTGCTAATAGTTATGCAAGTAGCGCGCAAGTATACGCGACAACAAGTAATACAGGGCATATTTGAGACCCTTATATCGTTCCCACAAGGATCTTTAGCGTGTGTAATTTGACTCAACTTTGTAATTGCTAAAACTGAACCTATTCTAAAAATGGGTAAAAATGAAAACCAAATAAACACAATACTAAATTAAACTATTACTAACCAAAGACTTCTTTTTCTTTTTGGATTTTTCTTCAAGAAGAATCGAATTCAGGAACTAACAGTGAAAAATCAAAGGGAAAATAAATTGGGATTTTGCGGTGAAAAAGAAAATTTGATTGCAAAAGATTTTAATGTAAAGAAATTAGTAACCAGAATGAGAAGTGAGATATTGAAAATCAAATGAAAATAATTCCGAAGTGTTGAAAACTAAGTTGTAAAAGCAGGTTGAGTTTCTGTTCCCCTTTCCCAACAGCCTCTGAATGAGTGCTAATTACAAGCGCCAAAAATTAATTCCCAAGTGATGGATTCTTTCTTATTGCTTTTAATCTCTTAAAAACATTTTTGTCCTAAACCAACATTTTCACATCTCTGTGCTAAATGAAGCAAAGACCATCGTTAGTCCAATCCAAAATAACATGGAGGTTGTTCTCATCTCTGAGTAACATCCCTTGAGTGCTCTCACACTCAAGTCCATGTGTCCAACACAATTCTGGACTTAGTCATTTCTCAATGACTAATTCCTAAAATATTATCCTATCATCAGGCCTTAACAATAGCATAAATAAGAACAACACAGTATTGAACAAAATGGGAATCAACTTCCAGAAACAGTAATAAGCACAAGTTCATAGCTGAGGTTCGGGTACCTACACCCAACCTTGAGGAAATTAGCTCCTATCCATAAGAATGGAGCTTACAAACAGCAAAAGAAAACTAAAAAATTACAGAATGTACAATGCTTAAAATTAAACTACAGCATTGGCCCTAACAACCGGAAATCACAGTGTTGTACTGACATGCATAAGGCTCATCAGATGAACAGTAGTCTCACTACAATATCATAACTTGAAAGAAATTAAAAACTAAAAATGTTCAGAAAAACAACATAAAACCAGGAAATCAGAACCGAAGGTGGAAGCCTCACCCACTCATTTCTCCCTTTTTATAGGTCTCCTTACCTTCTGCACGATCCTTTACTCCACACCTCAGCAGGTATCATGCGCTCCTTGCGCGTTGCACATGGGTGGTCCCCAGCTGCTTCATACGCGCGTCAGACGATCCAAATGAAAATTCGCTCCTCTACACCGTACACTGACTCGTGCCTCCAAAATTCGCTCCACACTCCACTCACAAAAGCTTCCAGCTCACCCACTCAGTCAAGGGTTTTGTTTGGCTTTTTTTTTCTGTGTAAAACAATAGTGTTTAGGGTTTGGTTAACCTATCAATGAACCGTGGGTGAGGGTTAATCTTGACAGATAAACCGAATATAATGATCGATCTGGCTTTACAACTCAATTTGTGGCAAGGAGATTTGGATGGGTGGAGTGGATTTGTGGTTGACTGGGACTGGATATTGATCGCACGATGTGTGCTAGGGTTCTCTCACAGCCCTTTTGCTTATCGTGACTCTGATTCTATCTCTTCCTTTCTTTCTTTGATTTTCTTCTTTCTTTGCTTCAGTTAGGCTTTAGCTTTAGGTCCGGCCCAGTTCTTTCTTCCTTCCTTGCTCTCTTCTCTTCTTCCCTTTCTTGGGTTTTTCTGCTTAGATAGCATTTGGGCCTAAAAAATTAAAATGTTTCAGCCCATTAGTATTTAACCAGCAAAAGACAAATCAACATAAATTTGGGGTGTTTTAATCACAAAAATTAATCTTTTTCTCTGCATTTGCCAATTAAATTATATGTTCTAAGTTTCACTTAAGAGACTTATCACACCCCCAAACTTAAATTGTTACTTGTCCTCAAGGAAAAAATGCAATGCAATACCACAATTCTCTCAGCAGAACAGTTCCTCAACCAACAAACAAAACTTTCATTTCTCATAAAATATGCATCACCAATGCAATATCCACTCTGCTCTCTTTACTTTTCAAAATGTTAAAACATGCATTAGTTAAACTGAGCAGTTTCTCAAATCAGTTCATCCTTCATTCAAAACTTTCACGGGATCAATTCTTAACTTTCATTAAAGGACATGCAATTAACTCAACAATAACTTGTTCATCAATCAGAGAAAGGATTCCAGTTAAAGCATACAAACATCAATGATCAGTGTGACTTCAATGTTCTAGTGTAATTAGTGGCAAATGAACAATAACAAGGGAGACCATAACTCATCATTTCATAATACAGAGAACTACATCTTCACAAAAGGCAAATGAGAATGGCTAAAACTCTTTTCTCATATATGTTCAGCACTCAATAGTGCAGGTAGCTGTTTAACTCACACCTTTACTGGTAATAGCCTCATCATAGGCTTGATAAGATGCTTTGGCTTTTAAATGACACATAATTTAGACTTCAATCAGAAGGACTTCATGGGCTGTATCTTGGCTTGGGTTACAGTGAGAAATTTATGGATGAATGGCTAACTCATCTATCATGGACAAGGGATGCAATCAAAAAAACTTTACTAAACACTACCATGGCTGCCAAAAAAATTTATTCTCTGGTACTCTTTTTCTTTTTGTATTTTGTATTTTATATTTTTCTTTTTCTTTTTCTTTTCTTTGACAGCATTCTTTTTTTTTATATGGTGTACACTCACACCCTTTTCTCTTTTCTTTACCCTCAGCCATGGAACTTAATTCATTTTTCAATGGATTGCAACTTCAACAAAAAAAATAAAAAAATATTCCATCATAGCTAAGTGGGACGGTAGTCATGGGATGGGGGGCAAATGAGGGAGTCCAAAAATTAAGCTACAGGCTCAAAGTGGGTTAACAAAGACAAAAATTCAAGGTTGGCATTTTGGCTAAAAGGGTTAATCAGAAAAAAAAATTGCCCTCTTCATCTTGAAGCTTAACTTGTGCCTCACCTAATTACCCAGCATCAAATCAAATTTTGTTTCCTCTATCCCAGAAAGGAACCTCAGGAAAAAAAATAACTATTTATGAATCAAATCCTCACTAGGTTAGGCTTAATCACCAACTCATTTGCCTCTTGTTTCAACTTCATTCTCTGCCTTATTCATTTTAGCACTCAATCTCCCAATGCTATTATCTCACTGCCCTCAATCCACTTGTCAACTTCCATCACACCTTTCACAGAAAAAAATTTCTCTTTCTTTTACACAAAAATTCAACCCAATCCTCTAATTAATCCACCAAATAACTGTTGAATTCTTTGCAAGTCCTTCCTATATCCCCACTCATTTCTCTTCTTCAGACATTAACTAAACCTTTCTATCTCAGACACACAATCAAACAACAAACAACCATCCTACAAATCTAAAAACAGCAAAGATTCATCACCAAACACAGCTCAACGGATATCAAATAGAGAAAAATAACACAAAAATATTGGACTAAAAAAATATTAAAGCAAGCATCATATATACAGCATCAAGTATCAGACAACCAACACATAAGCTCAGAAATCCACTCCCCCACACTTAAGAGGAACAGTGTCCCCACTGTGGCAAAAACTAGTTAAAAAAAATTAACAAAATTAGGAACAAGTAACCTGGGGCCAGAAGAGGTTCTGGCCCTATTTAGCAGTCTCCCTATTCTCCTTGATGTAAATGGAGTGGACTCCTTTTGCAACTTGAGGTACTAAATTTGCTTCAAAATCAAGTAGTCCTCCACTTGAAAGGTGTTGTCCAGTCCCCCCCCCCCCCAAACTCAGATTTCACTCACTGCAGTATGTATCAGCTGACTATCTCAATTGACACCTGTAAAACCATATCAATGTATTAAAATTTCAACTAAACTCAATGCTGCCTTTTTTTTCAAAGCTATTTTGCAGACTATTTAAACTCTCTTTTTTTAGACAACATGCAACAAACATGCAGATAAAGGAGTCACAAAAAACACACACAAAAAAAAAAACAACAAAAAATCTAACATGCTTAGAGTTTATTGTCTTTAGCTAGACCTTTTGCTTCCTTTTCTTGATCATTGTCAATCAGGCTCTCTTGGGAAGATAGACACATTCTCCCTATCATCTCCCCAATAGTTTTTGACTGTTTTCCCATCAACCTTGATTTTTCTGCCATCTTGCTCAACTAAAATTTCCACAGCTTCATGCAAAAAGACTTCAACAACTTTAAAGGAGCCTAACCACTTAGATTTTGGTTTCACATGAAATAGCCTTAGTTGTGAATTAAAAGGTAGAACTAGTTGCCTTATATCCCACCATTTCATGACCTCTTTCTTCACAATATCCTTCATTATCGGTTTCAACCTTCTTTGTTGTTCTCTAGAGCTGCTGTTTGGATCAGTTAGGAGGATCTTATGCATAGCATCGGATGAACTTATTCCTCTAATATCTTCCCTACTAACCTCCAAGATCTTGTAAACAGTGGCTTCTAGTGGGTCCGCTAATTTTGCCTTAAAAAACTTTTCTGGAGAACAACATCAATTACATCCATCCTAGAACACTCTTCCATTTCTCTTGGGTACTTCATGGATTTTAAGATAATAAACTTAATTTGCTCACCATTTACATTCATGGACAATTCACCTTCTTTCACATCTATTATAGCCCCACCTGTGGCTAAAAATGCTCTCCCCAAAACTATTGGCACCTGTTAGTATATGGGTGTCCTAGAGACAATCTTTTGATTAAATAAAGGACACTAGATGTAGAACTTTGTTTGTCACAAATAAACGAAAGCACTATTTATTCAGTTTCATATTATGTCTCAATATTATTGTTAATATTATATGAACGAACTGGATAAATCCCTTGGAATAGAACAGGTATCTCTTGAGTATCTGTGATGAGATCACGATCATGAGGATAAAAGGATATTGCATGTCTATTCCTAATTATATGTTCCTAGTCTAGAGACACTGAGTTTGGGGATCAGTGATCTCGGGTAAGACTGGTACGACTTATCTACTTGTATATGGATACAAGGTAAAGACCTCATGAGCTGCAGATAAGGAGATATCTTAGCTAAAGTCATGGGTGGACCTATAAGAGTATAGCTCGCACTGAACAGACCCAAAAAGAGACTCTATGAGGAAATCTCACAGATAGTGTCATTAGAATAATCTCTTTATGTTTGGGTATGTCTTTCCTTAGACCAGAAGTTATTACATAGACTGTGTTCTTGAAGGCATGTTTTGATTGTATGCCTCGTCTGCCTGAAACATGGAGACTCATAGGTATACTGTTGGGCGTGTCCTTAAAGGGCACAGGGCTGGGGTAATAAGCTGAAGGAATTCGCCAAATCTCTGTGAGAGATTAAGTTATCTGTAAACCGGAGAAATCGGGATGATATTTACAGGGACTCGGGATTCTATGTATAGTAAAAGAGATCATGAGATGATCTGCCTTTAGAGTCAGTAAATTGAAGATTCCCTATTTCGAATAAAGCTTACCCTAAACCGCAGGGGTTGATACATTTCCTTACCCTAGGTTAATGGGAAGATAACCGAGACGAAGGGAAATACATACGGTAACCAAATATATGCAATAGGATAATCAAGTCATTAATCTGACTAGTTCTGGGGCAACAAAGCATTGCTAATGCTCTGTGTTGTCATTAATTGGATTGTGGGCTTGTTGGGCCCAAGCCCAGTTATCTCAGAAGCTAAGTTTGACCTAATGGGTCACACACTAACACCTTGTAGTTATGATGAACTAGCTTTAAAGGTATTGGGCCTAATAATGGTTCTTAGCCCAAGAAGCTGTTTGGAAGCCCACCTAAATGGGTGGAGGGCGCATAGAGCTTAGTAATGGGCTTGGATAGTCCAATCCATTACTAATTAATTTAATTAGTTAAATTAATAAATCAAACATTTGAATTTCGAATTATGAATTTGAATTTTGAAATTTGAATTTGAAATTTGAATTTTGAAATTTGAATTTTGAATTTTGAATTTTGAAATTCGAATTTTTAATTTAAAATTTGAAATTTTGAATTTTGAATTTTGGATTTGAATGTTTGAACATTTGAATTCAAGTGTTTGAATTCGAATTTGAATAGGCTATGAAAAGTTTTTTCATAACAGAAGGATCTTATTGGAACAAATTCCTTGGATCAAGAAGAGATCTTTGGAGCATACCTTGGGGCTGTTTGGGGCGCACACTTAGGTGATAAGGATGTCATCTTGTCACTTAAAACAATGCTCCAATCAGATTTGGTAGTTGAGAGAATAAGTGGGTGAGTTGGTTCAAATTTTGAATGAAACTACTCAACATATTTGGACCCCTTTTAGGGCTGAATTATGCGCATGAAATACATACTATATGATAGTTTATTAATCTAATTTTGAATTATTTTAAACTCAGTTTCATGAGGATAAGATTGGAGGCTGTTGGCAAGATTTGTTTTGCAACAACTCCACCTTATCCTCCCTTATTCATGCGCCACTTTCAAAGCATTTTGAAAGGATAATTTTCATTTAATTATCATTCTCTCTTCAACCAAGTATGCGCATAACAAGACACTATGTTCCTCTCCTTAGGGTTTTGAGAAAACCTAGCCTACACTCCTTTATCACATGCACCATTCTGTAGGGTAGTTCACTACACCTTTCCAAACAGAATACCTAGCCTCCACTTTCACCACTTGTGCGCATAGCAAGCCTCATTGTGGTGATCATCTGGTGGCTTTCAAGAAGGCGTTCTTGCATCATTGACGAACGGTGGTGTGGATCACCATTAGAGGGTTTGAACCCTTCAGACCTGACAACTGATCTCCCTGACTGATCAGGCCAAAAACAAGGTAACATCATGCTGTCCTAAAGCATGAATCCATGTGTGCATGTATGTTTCCGCAGTAAAAATTTTGTTTTTACACCTTACATGCATTGGCCTTCAAAGGCCAGTTTACTTTCAAGTGGTATCAGAGCCCGATTGTTTTACCACAGTGGGTGATGGTACCTTGTTTATGAAAAGAGTTTTTCACGGTAAAAAATCTTTAAAGGGTTAAAGTTTAAATTCTGCATATGGATTTTGAATCACAAATCCTTTAAGGTGTTAAAGTTTTTGTTTTTATGAACATGTAAATTTGATTCTGTGTTCATAAGACATTGTGCATCATGGTTTAGTTTCTTTTTCTTTATGAAAGTCTTAAAAGGAACACCCTTTTTGAAAGGGTAGATTCAACCATGGAGGGTACTAAGAGTACCTTGAATGTTTTCTTATTTTTCTCCATGAATTGTGTCATGTTTATATGCATGAAAATTTGTGACAAAATTTATCATATAGTTAACTATATGGTTCGGCCATGAAGGGGTTTGTGGCTACATGCATGGTTTAATTTTGTTTTCTTTGAGAAAGAATTAACGAAATTTGAATTAAAAATTGTTTTAAAATTCGGCCAACTAGAGAAATTTAAGAATATGAATCTTGATATTATTTTGATGTTTAAATGTTAAATATCAGAATATGTGTGAAAATATTATGTGATAATATAATGTTTGTGTTTGCAAGTTTTGATCCTTTCAGGCACAAACAGGAAGGGGATGGTCATGGTGCCCGAATTTAAAATTTTTAAATTTTAAATTAATGTGTAATTGCGCCTTTTAATTTACAAGTGTATTTGTAATTTAATTTTGTAATTTTGTCCCTCCAAAGATGTTTTGGAGTTTCTTTAATTATGTGTAATTAGAGAAATAGGCTAGTGGCGTATAGACGACAAGCGGCCGTTGCTTAAAGAAGCAAAATGGACAAAAAGCGCGAGCACCATGACTATCTCAATATAAACTGTTTATATGCATGTATGATTAGAACGTCTAGTATGCATGAATTGGGCAAACCGCGTTTTGTATGGTTATTATGTTTGTCCAATAGCGACTAGTGTAAACCGATAGATGTTTGACATAGGTTACGACTAGCATGATAAAACATGCGTTTGATGAGACCTAATTAACCCTAAAATAAAAGGAACCCTTAAAAGGAATAAATAATTAAGCGTATGATTACCTTCCACCACCAATGCTACTTAAACCTCTTCTACATAGTGGTGCTCCACAACTCAGTTGGGACCCACTGTTTCGTTGAGCTAGAGTAGTGTTTGAAGTGTAAGACATTTAGTGTGCTGGTTTAATGCTTAACTAAGACATAAGTTGCAGGCACAGCCGGGCTTATGTGCTTAGGGAAATGGTGCTAGGTTGGTTGCATGAGATGCACCACTAAGTGACAAAGAGTTGTCAACCTAATGTTAAGAGAGGGTATGAGATACTGTTAATAATGATCAACCCATTATTTAAATTAATCTTGCGGTCTCAGACGGAGATTAAAATAAATAATCGCACTCTTAATCCCACTAAGGTAAAATCTAAAAGTAGATTAACCCTAAGTCAAATAGTAAGGGTCATTGACTTAGATAAAATAGTGGGAGGGGCAAATTATTTAAAGTCTTTAATAATTTCCTTTTAACTACATAACCGTATATTAACTAAAACTATATTTACATCTTTTTCAGCTTATAGTATGACTAATCCACTGTCACTGCGTTCAATACTCGATACGAATAAACTGACCGGTTCAAATTTTATGGACTGGTATCGGAACCTAAGAATTGTTCTAAGGGCCGAAAAGATTGCCTACATTTTAGATGCTGAAATACCCGTAGCTCCACGGGATGGGGAAGAAGGGTTTGTGGAATTTGATTTTGTAACCCATCAAAAGCACTTGGATGACAATGTGATGGCAGTATGCATCATGTTGGCATCCATGTCGCCTGAACTACAAAAGCAGCATGCGCATATGGATGCTGCCTCTATTATCATGCATCTCAAGGAGTTGTATGATATTAAAGGCAGGCATGAGAGGTATGAGGCCACAAGAGAACTGTTCTCTTGCAGGATGTCTGAGAGCATGTCTGTTGGCAGCCATGTTCTCAAGATGATCGGGCTGATTGAGAAGCTAGGAAACCTAGGCTTCATCATGGATGCCGAGCTAAGTAATGACTTAGTCCTCACCTCACTTCTACCTTCCTTCAGTCAATTCATCATGAATTACAATATGCATGGGATGCAAGTGAGCTTGCTTGAGTTGTTAAGCATGTTAACAACAGCTGAAGTGTCTATCAAGAAGGATAGGACACAGGCTCTTTTGATTAGTGGGCCTAGCAAGGCCAAGGGAAAAGGTAAGGAGCCTGTAAAAGGTGACCTCCTTAAGCCCAAAGGAAAATCCAAGAAGAAGAAGGGCAAAAAGAAGGGTAAGAAGGCACCTAAGGACAAGGGTGATGCTGAGTACTTCCATTGTGGCAAGAAAGGCCACTGGAAGAGGAATTGTCCATACTACCTGAACAATGTGAAGGACAAGAAGCATGGTGATGCTTCTGCCTCAGTTATTTTCATGATTGAGATAAATTATTCTTAAGCTAATCCAACCTCATGGGTATTGGATACTGGATGTGGTTCTCATATCTGCAATATGTTGCAGGTACTTAGGAGCCCAAGGAGATTGGAAAAAAATGAGGTGGACCTCCGCATTGGTAATGGAGCAAGGGTTGCTGCTCATTCAGTTGGAGATGCTGACCTTATTTTTCCTACGGGCCTTTTATTGCATTTGAATAATTGTCTTTATGTTCCGCATATTTCTAGAAACATTATTTCAATTTCTTGTTTAGAACAAGATGGTTATACTTTCAGTATTAGGGATGGTACTTTTTCTATCATTTTGAATGATATGGTTTATGGTACTGCTTCTTTAATAAATGGATTGTATGTGTTGGAAATGGGAAATGAAGTGCTCAATATAGATGTGAAACGACCTAGGACGGATAATCAATCTTATCTTTGGCACTGTAGACTAGGGCACATAAATGAAACAAGATTGTCTAGGATGCATAGAGATTGATACCTGGACTCCAAGGATTTGGAATCGTATGGATAGTGTGAATCTTGTCTAGCTAGGAAAATGATTCGACAAAAGCCCAAAGGGTTTGAGAGTCATAGGGCTAGTGAGTTATTAGAACTCATTCATACTGATGTATGTGGCCCGATGTCTATTGAGGCTAGAGGTGGATAATCCTATTTCATTACCTTTACAGATGACAAATCGAGATTTGGGTATATATACCTAATGAGATATAAATCTGAAGCTTTTGAAAAGTTCAAAGAGTTTAGGAATGAAGTGGAGAAACAACGTGACAAGATGATTAAGACATTAAGATCAAATCGTGGTGGTGAATATTTGAGCCACGAGTTTCAGGATTATCTGAGAGAAAATGGAATTCTCTCACAACTTACCGCTCCTTACACACCACACCAAAACGTTGTCTCCGAAATGAGAAACAGGACCTTGTTAGACATGGTTAGGTCTATGATGAGTGAGACTCAACTTCCAAAATCGTTTTGGGGATATGCCTTAGACACAACGGCATACCTTCTAAATAGGGTACCTTCTAAATCTGTTCAGACCACACCATATGAGATATGGAGTGGTAAGAGACCCAACCTGAGTTACCTCAGGGTATGGGATCGCCAGCTTATGTCAAAGCGTTAACATCAGATAAGCTTAGTGCTAAGAGTACTAAATGTCTATTTGTGGGGTATCCTAAAGGTACTAAGGGATACTACTTCTACTCCATGGAAGAACACAAAGTGTTTGTGTCAAAGAATGCTGAGTTCCTTGAGAAGGATTTGATCTCTCAAGGAGGCAGTGGGAGTAAGACTGATCTTGAAGAAGTGCAAGATCCACAAGAACAGATTGAGGAACCCGAGTCTGCTCCGCAGGCGACGTTCTCCAATGGAGAAGTAAACACAACTCCGTATATCTACGAGGGTCATCCATCCACCTGAGAGGTATGAGTTTGTGATTGAGAATCAGCAAACTGTTGAGGATGATGAACCAAGTAACTATGAGGAGGCAGTCAAGGATGTTGACTCCTCTAGATGGCTTGAAGCCATGGAATCTGAAATGGATTTGATGTATCAGAACAAGGTATGGACCTTGGTTCCTAAACCACAAGGAATAGTTCCTATCGGAAATAAATGGGTCTTTAAAAGAAAGACTGATGCAGATGGCAATGTTCAGACCTACAAAGCTAGGTTGGTGGCAAAAGGGTATCGTCAAAGACAAGGAGTTGACTATGATGAAACTTTCTCACCAGTTGCCATGATCAAATCTATTAGGATCATGCTTGCAATAGCAGCATACCATGACTATGAAATTTGGAAAATGGATGTCAAGACCGCCTTCTTGAATGGGTTCTTAAAGGAGGAAGTGTACATGACACAACCTAAAGGCTTTGAAATCAAAGATCATGAGCATATGGTATGCAAACTACAAAGGTCAATATATAGGCTAAAGCAAGCATCAAGGAGTTGGAATATACGTTTTGATGAAGTCGTTAAGAGTAACGGTTTTATCAAGAACGAGGATGAACCTTGTGTTTACAGGAAGGTTAGTGAGAGTAATGTCGTCTTCCTAGTACTTTATGTAGATGACATATTGCTAATAGGAAATGACATTCCCACATTAAAAATAACGAAAGAGTGGCTTTCAGAAAACTTCACTATGAAGGATTTGGGAGAGGCAGCCTTTATACTTGGTATAAAGATCTATAGAGATAGATCCAAGAGGCTGCTGGGTTTATCTCAATCCACATACGTTGACAAGATGATAAAGAGGTTTAGCATGGAAGGGTCGAAAAGGGGTTTTCTTCCTGTCAGTCATGGGGTACACCTATCAAGGGCTATGTGTCCTAAGTCACAGCCTGAGAAGGATCGCATGAATGGAATTCCATATGCTTCGGCTATTGGATCCATCATGTATGCCATGATATGTACGAGACCAGATGTCTCATATGCTTTAAGCATTACGAGTAGATACCAGTCAGACCCTGGAGAGGGTCACTGGACGGCAGTCAAAACCATCCTTAAATACTTAAGAAAGGATGCGTTTCTGGTCTATGGTGGGGTTAATGAGTTAATAGTGAAAGGGTTCACTGATGCCAGCTTTCAGAGTGACAAAGATGACTGCAAGTCACAGTCAGGATTCGTATTCACCTTAAATGGTGGGGCAGTGTCTTGGAAGAGTTCCAAGCAGGAGACAATAGCAGATTCAACGACAGAGGCTGAATACATAGCTGCTTCAGAAGCAGCTAGGGAGGCCGTGTGGATCAAGAAGTTCATAAATGAACTAAGGGTGGTTTCAAGCGTGGATGAGCTCATACAGTTGCTTTGTGACAACACAGGAGCCATTTCCCAGTCAAAGGAACCTAGGTCTTATCAAAGATCTAAACACATGCTCCGCAGATATCATCTGATTAGAGAAATCATTGATAGGAATGATGTAAAAATGGATTATGTTCCCACAGACAATAACCTGGCCGATTCTCTGACAAAGGCTGTTTCTCAGAGAAAACATGATAGTCATTATGAGGCTTTGGGCATACGACTTAGGTCTGATTGGATCTAGGCCAAGTGGGAGCTTGTTAGTATATGGGTGTCTTAGTGACAATCTTTTGATTAAATAAAGGACACTAGATGTAGAACTTTGTTTGTCGCAAATAAATGAAAGCATTATTTATTCAGTTTCATATTATGTCTCGATATTATTGTTAATATTATATGAACGAACCGGATAAACCCCTTGGAATAGAACAGGTATCTCTTGAGTATCTGTGATGAGATCACGATCATGAGGATTCAAGGATATTGCATGTCTATTCCTAATTATATGTTCCTAGTCTAGAGACACTGAGTTTGGCGATCAATGATCTCGGGTAAGACTAGTACGACTTATCTACATGTATATGGATACAAGGTAAATACCTCATGAGTTGCAGATATGGAGATATCTTAGCTAAAGTCGTGGGTGGACCTATAAGAGTATAGCTCGCACTGAACAGACCCAAAAAGAGACTCTATGAGGAAATCTCACAGATAGTGTCATTAGAGTAATCTCTTTATGTTTGGGTATGTCTTTCCTTATACCAGAAGTTATTACCTAGACTGTGTTCTTGAAGGCATGTTTTGATTGTATGCCTCGTCTGCCTGAAACATGGAGACTCATAGGTATACTGTTGGGCGTGTCCTTAAAGGGCACAAGGCTAGGGTAATAAGCTGAAGGAATTCGTCAAATCTCTGTCAGAGACTATGTTATCTGTAAACCAGAGAAATCGGGATGACATTTACAGGGACTCGGGAATCTATGCATAGTAAAAGAGATCATTAGATGATCTGCCTTTAGAGTTAGTATATTGAAGATTCCTTATTTCGAATAAAGCTTACCCTAAAACGCAGGGGTTGATACATTTCCTTACCCTAGGTTAATGGGAAGATAACCGAGACGAAGGGAAATACATACGGTAACCAAATATGTGCAATAGGATGATCAAGTCATTAATCTGACTAGTTCTGGGGCAACAAAGCATTGCTAGTGCTCTGTGTTGTCATTAATTGGGTTGTGGGCTTGTTGGGCCCAAGCCCAGTTATGTCAGAAGTTAAGTTGGACCTAATGGGTCACACACTAACACCATGTAGTCATGATGAACTAGCTTTAAAGGTATTGGGCCTAATAATGGTTGTTAGCCCAAGAAGCTGTTTGGAAGCCCACCTAAATGGGTGGAGGGCGCATGAAGCTTAGTAATGGGCTTGGATAGTCCAATCCATTACTAATTAATTTAATTAGTTAAATTAATAAATCAAACATTTGAATTTCGAATTTTGAATTTGAATTTTGAATTTTGAAATTTGAAATTTGAAATTTGAAATTTGAAATTTGAATTTGAATTTGAATTTTGAAATTTGAAATTTGAAATTTGAAATTTGAATTTTGAAATTTGAATTTTAAATTTGAATTTTGAATTTTAAATTTGAAATTTTGAAATTTGAATTTTGAATTTAAATGTTTGAACATTTGAATTCAAGTGTTTGAATTCAAATTTGAATAGGCTATGAAAAGTTGTTTCATAACAGAAGGATAAGATAAGATCTTATTACAAATTCCTTGGATCAAGAAGAGATCTTTGGAGCATACCTTGGGGCTGTTTGGGGCGCACACTTAGGTGATAAGGATGTCATCTTGTCACTTAAAACAAAGCTCCAATCAGATTGGTAGTTGAGAGAATAAGTGGGTGAGTTGGTTCAAATTTTGAATGCAACTACTCAGCATGAAATACATACTATATGATAGTTTATTAATCTAATTTTGAATTTTTTTGAACTTAGTTTCATGAGGATAAGATTGGAGGCTGTTGGCAAGATTTGTTTTGCAACAACTCCACCTTATCTTCCCTTATTCATGCGCCACTTTCAAAGCATTTTGAAAGGATAATTTTCATTTAATTATCATTCTCTCTTCAACCAAGTATGCGCATAACAAGAAACTATGTTCCTCTCCTTAGGGTTTTGAGAAAACCTAGCCTACACTCCTTCATCACATGCACCATTCTGTAAGGTAGTTCACTACACCTTTCCAAACAGAATACCTAGCCTCCACCTTCACCACTTGTGCGCATAGCAAGCCTCATTGTGGTGATCATCTGGTGGCTTTCAAGAAGGCGTTCTTGCATCATTGACGAACGGTGGTGTGGATCACCATTAGAGGGTTTGAACTTTTCAGACCTGACAACTGATCTCCCTGACTGATCAGGCCAAAAACAAGGTAACATCATGTTGTCCTAAAGCATGAATCCATGTGTGCATGTATGTTTCTGCAGTAAAAATTTTGTTTTTACACCTTACATGCATCGGCCTTCAAAGGCCAGTTTACTTTCAGCACCTCCCCATCCTCCTCATAATCTAAAATTATAAAGTCAGCAGGTAGAATAAATTTATCTACCTTGACTAGAACATTTTCTAACTTACCTTCAGGATATACTAGGGACTTGTCAGCTAATTGTAGGGTGACAGTTGTGGGGTTGGGCTCTCCTACTTTGAGCTTCTTAAAGACACTCATGGGCATCAAATTAATGCTAGCACCTAAGTCACATAGAGCTCTGCCTATGTAATGGTCACCTATGGTGCAAGGGATTGTAAAATTTCCTGGTTCTTCTAATTTGGGAGGTAACTTACTTAGCAAGTATTTGCTACTCTCTTGAGTAAGAGCCACTTTTTCAAACTCTTCCAACCTCCTCTTCCTAAGAAGTATATCTTTCATGAACTTCACATAAGTGGGCATCTGCTCTAAGGCATCTACAAATGGAATATTGATGTGGAGTTGTTTTAGGAGGTCTAGGAACTTCCTAAATTGGTTATCTTGCTTATGCTTTTGAAGCCTTTGAGGAAATGGTGGTGGAGGTCTATTGGAGACAACAGGTGTCTCAACACCTTGCTTAGATGCTTGACCCTTTGGGATGGACTTTTCCATGGGAATAGTCCCTAAAGAAGGGTTTATTGGGGTCTGAATCTCTGGTTCAACCAGAACAGGAAGAGGATCACTATTTGCAGCCCCTTAGGGGCTGTCATGGACAACATGTGGTTGAACAGGTTCAGAATTCAAGTCTTTTTCTTACTGTGATTTTTCAGCTTCTCTTTTTTTTTTTTAATGTGGAAGGTCTAACCACAGCTTATGGCTGATTTACAGATCTGCCATTCCTAAGTTCTATCATGTGACATTGCTCATTATTTTTCCTAGGCTCTTCAGTGCTACTAGGCAAAACACCAAGAGGTCTGCTATTCAAAGTGTTTGCTAAATGGCCTAATTGAGACTCTAAATTCCTCAAAGATGCAGGAATGCTTTATACCACAGCCTCCAAATTATTTTGTTTAGTCTCATTCTTAGGAAGAGGTTGAAGAGGGAATCATTTCACCAGCTTGGTTTTGAGGGTATGGGACTGAAGATTGGGCTGCAGCTTGCTGCCTTGGTAGTTATTGGAAATTTTGAGGGGGAAAGGGTGGTCTGGTTTGGGCATTAGAGGGCCTAGCTTGCTGCCCTTGCCCTTGAAAATATTGGGGCTGTTGGTTCTGCCTCCAACCTTGATTAAAATTATTGGAAAAATTGTTTTCGTTCCTACTTTGGTTCCCCACATAGTACACTGATTCAGGGTTGGATAGGCAGCTACCAAACATATGGGGCCCACCACAGAAAACACAAGTTTCACCTGTGTTCACAGCATTGACTTGGGGTATTGGAACTTGAGGTTGAGACAATCTTGCCTCAATGGCTCGACCCTGATTTTTCACTAAAGTTGTTAGTGCATCAAACTTGGCTGAGAGGACTGTCACAGTGTCTATCTCATGCAAACTAGCCACTCTCCTTGACTGATTTCTATCTTCAGGCCATTGGGCATAATTTTGAGTCATTTGTTCCAACAACTCATGAGCTTGGTTAAAGGACATGGACATAAACATGCCATTAGCATCAGAATTTGCTAAGACTCTGTTTTGGGTGTTAAGGCTGTTGTAGAGGGTTTGTAGCACTGCCCAAGGTGACAGGCCATGGTTTGGACACTGCTTAAGAAGGATTTTAAACCTCTCCCACACATCTACAAGGGTCTCACCATCCTTCTGCATGAAGTTGGTGATGTCACATCTGGTTTGCACTATTTTGTTGGAGGGAAAAAATTTCATAATAAACTTTTTAGCCAAAGTATGCCAATTTGTTATGGAGTTGGATGGAAGGGAGTTCAACCACTCTTTGGCTTTGTCAGCCATTGAGTGGAGGAAAAGCTTCAATCGCAACACATCATCCGAGACATTTGGAATCCTAAAAGTTTTAGCCACCTCTATGAAATTCCTAAGGTGCTTGTGTGGGTCTTCCATTAACAGTCCGTGGAACTGCCCCATATTTTGGAGCATTGTGAACATTACAGGTTCTAGCTTAAAGGGCACTCCATTGACAGGTTGGGCAATACTGGGATCTAGTTCATCCAGAATAGGTATGATAAAGTCCATCATGGACCTATCATTGTCATTTATTGGCTGGTTTTGGATCATCTCAAGTCCTCCTTCATTTTCTTCCTCTAAATTTTCCATTTCTTCAAACTCAGGATTTGGGATATGCCTATTAGTTCTCTGGGCTCTTCTCCTAAGCCTAAAGTTTCTCTCAGGTTCAGGATCAAATGCTGCTAAGAAAGGGTGTGGAGTTGCACTCATGCACCCTTTGAACTAAAACAGGCAGACCTGACTAGCTAAAACAAACAAAAACCTGCCAAACAGAAAAGTCCCAATTTGCAACAGCAACAGTTCATAACCAAATAGATTTAAACATAAGTAACAATATATCAAACTAACAGAATGAACTAATAATAAAAATAAAATACTGAAAATACAAAATTAAGAAACAAAGTAACAGCTATGAAAAAATAAACTAGAAAATGAAATGACATAAGAATTATAGAAAACTTGTAAAAATCAGAATATGAACAGAACAGTATTCTATGCTACCAATATTCAAGAGCCTACAATACTAATTACTAACACAATACAAAAGTAGAATTTAAATTAAGCTAAACTAAAAATAGCAAAAAAAATCAGTTCAGAAATAGCAATCACACAAAGAAATCTAATCATGTACGCTTCGATCCCCGACAACGGCGCCATAAACTTATTGTCTTGCTAACAGTTATGCAAGTAGCGCGCAAGTATACGTGACAGCAAGTAATATATGGCATATTTGAGACCCTTATATTGTTCCCACAAGGATCTTTAGCGTGTGTAACTTGACTCAACTTTGTAATTGCTAAAACTGAACCTATTCTAAAAATGGGTAAAAATGAAAACCAAATAAACACAATACTAAATTAAACTATTACTAACCAAAGACTTCTTTTTCTTTTTGGTTTTTTCTTCAAGAAGAATTGAATTCAGGAACTAAGAGTGAAAAATCAAAGGGAAAATAAAATGGGATTTTGTGGTGAAAAAGAAAATTTGATTGCAAAAGATTTTAATGTAAAGAAATTAGTAACCAGAATGAGAAGTGAGATATTGAAAATCAAATGAAAATAATTCTGAAGTGTTGAAAACTAAGTTGTAAAAGCAGGTTGAGTTTCGGTTCCCCTTTCCCAACAGCCTCTGAATGAGTGCTAATCACAAGTCCCCAAAAATTAATTCCCAAGTGATGGATTCTTTCTTATTGCTTTTAATCTCTTAAAAACATTTTTTTCCTAAACCAACATTTGCACATCTCTGTGCTAAATGAAGCAAAGACCATCGTTAGTCCAATCCAAAATAAAATGGAGGTTGTTCTCATCTCTGAGTAACATCCCTTGAGTGCTCTCACACTCAAGTCCATGTGTCCAACACAATTCTGGACTTAGTCATTTCTCAATGACTAATTCCTAAAATATTATCCTATCATCAGGCCTTAACAATAGCATAAATAAGAACAACACAGTATTGAACAAAATGGGAATCAACTTCCAGAAATAGTAATCAGCATACGTTCATAGCTGAGGTTCGGGTACCTACACCCAACCTTGAGAAAATTAGCTCCTATCCATAAGAATGGAGCTTACAAAAAGCAAAAGAAAACTTAAAAATTACATAATGTAAAGTGCTTAAAATTAAACTACAGCACTGGTCCTAACAATTGGAAATCACAGTGCTGCACTGACATGCATAAGGCTCATCAGATGAACAGTAGTCTCATTACAATATCATAACTTGAAAGAAATTTAAAACTAAAAATGTTCAGAAAAATAACATAAAACCAGGAAATCAGAACCGAAGGAGGAAGCCTCACTCACTCTTTTATCCATTTTTATAGGTCTCATTCCCTTCTGCACGATCCTTTGCTCCACACCTCGGCAGGTATCATGCGCTCCTTGCGCGTTGCACATGGGTGGTCCCCAGCTGATTGATACGCGCGTCTGGTGATCCAAATGAAAATTCGCTCCTCTACACCGTACACTGACTCGTGCCTCCAAAAATCACTCCACACTCCACTCACAAAAGCTTCCAGCTCACCCACTCAGTCAAGGGTTTTGTTTGCTTTTTTTTTCTGTGTAAAACAATAGTGGTTAGGGTTTGGTTAACCTATCAATGAACCATGGGTGAGGGTTAATCTTGACAGATAAATCGAATATAAGGATCGGCCTGGCTTTACAACTCAATTTGTGGCAAGGAGATTTGGATGGGTGGTGTGGATTTGTGGTTGACTGGGACTGGATATTGATCGCACGATGTGTGCTACGGTTCTCTCTCAGCCTTTTTGCTTATCGTGGCTCTGATTCTATCTCTTCCTTTCTTTCTTTGATTTTTTTCTTTCTTTGCTTTAGTTGGGCTTTAGCTTTAGGTCCGGCCCAATTCTTCCTTCCTTCCTTGCTCTCTTCTTTTCTTCCCTTTCTTGGGTTTTTCTGCTTATAGCATTTGGGCCTAAAAAAATAAAATGTTTCAGCCCATTAGTATTTAACCAGCAAAAGACAAATCAACATAAACCGATTCAAACCACAGTAACCGAACCGAAAAACCAAAAACTGAAAAACCGAAAATCGAAAGAAAACCGCAAATTTTAATTGGATTGGATCGGTTTTCGGATTGATTAATGAAAATCGATCCAACCCAAACCGATCCAATATATTAATTCCCCTCTACCTACTTAGGTCGTTCCCCAATCGTAGCCCAATAATTTCTAAATCATAGATCCATTAACCCATCAACTAAACCCACGAAATACCTAGTCACATCTCATTAACAAAATTTCATTTGTGTAGAGCTTCATATCTCATTGCCAAAAAAATAACAATATTATCATTTACTGATGCTTATGTATTTTAATTTTTTTTTACAAAGCCAATATATGCAAAAGATGTTATTTGCACAATAATCATGAAACAAATTTTAGGATTTTCAAAAAACCGAAAACCGATCCAATCGAAACCCAAAAAAATTGGATTGGATCGGATCAGATTTGAAAAAAAATTCAAAACGAATGGATGATTACATGATCCAACCGAAGGGATTGGATCGGATGATTTTTGCTTCCAAATCGATCCAATCCAGACCGCGAATACCCCTAGGTAAAAGCATGTGTTGGGTTTATCAAAAAAAAAACATGTGTTCGATCCTCTTTAATACCTTCTTTGAGAGGGATTTAAAGTCTTAATCTTGGATCCGTCCCGAACAGAATTGTCTCCCCTAGAAGATATATGTGGTTTTATCGAGTTTTTTTTTTGAAAACAGTAGTTCTTCAAGAATTCTCTTAACAAAGATCTCATTTGTATAAAAATGGAGATGCAATCCAAAGAGGCAGAAGGGTGAAAATCAAATGAACTCTAAAAAGGAAATCATCATGTGAACTTTGCACAAGGATAATCAGAAGAGAAATAAACTAACGCCAAAATTGGTTTAGCATTTGAGAAGTGAAGGTGGGGAAAATCAAGGAATGAATAAGAAACACAAGAAAGGAAACAAGGAGAGAAAAATTACACCACATCGTTTAATGATCTATAAATCTAAGGCAGGGAAAAGATGAAGGGTTTTTTTTTCTTAGGGACAATACTTTGATTCATCAATATAGCTTCTATTATTAGGAGAAAGATCTAGTTTTTTTTCTGAAAATGAGGAGAGACTAACTAGAAAGAGAGAAAAAGAAACCTAAAACATTGAAGTAGAGTGATTGAAGGAGAGAAATGGAAAGAACGAAAGTATGTTGAAGTAGAGTCATTGAAGGACGAAAGAAAACAAAAAAAATCACTTGAAATAAGCACCTTTCTGTCGTTTTGATGAGCTGCTATGATGAGTATAAATTCTTTTTCTCTCTAGATGTTCTTGTTGCTTTGTGATTGTTGAAATGACATAATATTTGCTGAGTTATACAGTTGTTGGAATTTTAATCATTGATTACATAATTACATAATCATAGGAGATTTGTATTAAATAGATTAATTTTCTTATTTGCAGTTATTGACATAATCATAGGAGTTTTGTATTAAATAGAAATAGTAACAGGTTATTTCACTTCCTTATTCATAGCTGATTGACAACTAATTTGTAATGGACCTAGAGTCCTCATTTATGTATATAATTACCCCAGTAGAGGAAGAATAAACATGTAGAAATATTCATAATATTGAACCATTGTTTTGACATGGTATCAGAGCATTTCTGATCCAGGAACCTATTTTCATTAAACCTTCCACATCGTATTATTCAATTTCCCTGACTCGAATTTTTTTCTGTTACCCAATTCGAATTTTTATTTTCCCATGAACAATCCCAAAACCTCCTCTGAATCTTCAACCCCGTATTCTTTCAATAAACGTTCCAGGAAGAAAATACCTATCAAAGCCATGACCATTGTCTCTGCTAAAGATGCTCTTGTCCCTGCTGCCAATTTTACTCAATCCGGTATTTTGGGTAAGTCTCTTGCTTTCTATACATTGTCTAAGAATAATATTTGGATAATTGATACAGGTGCTTCTGATTATATGATTAAAGATTCGTCCCAGTTGTTCAATCTCTGTAATTCTTCACAATCCATTATTTCCACTACCGATAGGGGTACCTCAAAAATTACTGGTCAAGAATCCTTAACCCTTTCTGATAGCTTATTTCTAGACTCTGTGTTGGTTGTACCCTCTCTTGAATACAACTTACTTTCTGTGAGCCAATTAACTTCAAAGCTTAACTGTTCAGTAACTTTTCTTCCCTCTCACTGTGTTTTTCAGGACATCCCCACTTGGACTACTCTTGGTTATGGTGTTAGACGTGGCCGGCTTTACTTCTTGGAGGTCCCTGATCCTAGCCATCCTTCTTTGGCTACTACATGTGCAATAACTGGTCCAGAACAGTCCCGTGCTACCATTTGGCTTTGGCATCGAAGACTTAGTCACCTTTCCTTTAGTTATCTGAAAAAGTTATTTCCTCGATTGTTTTCCCATTTGAATAATGCTGATTTCAAATGCAGCACTTGTGAATTGGCCAAGAGTCACAGAGTTCCTTATTTTCCTAGTACTAATAAAAGTTCTATTCCATTTCAAGTTGTTCATTCCGATGTTTGGGGCCCTGCAAAGGTGCCTTCTTTCTCAAAAGCTTACTATTATGTGACTTTTATTGATGAATGTACCCAGATGACTTGCTTGTCACTGTTAAGACACAAAAGTGATGTCTTTGATGCCTTCAAAAAAATTTACGGCATGGTCCAAACCCAATATCAGTCTAAGGTTCAAATTCTACAATCTGATAATGGAAAGGAATATTTAGATGGTTGCTTTATTGATTTCTTGAGCACACAGGGGATCCGAAAGCAAACATCTTGCCCTTATACACCCTAACAGAATGACCTAGCTGAACGAAAAAATAGACAACTACTAGAAGTGTCAGTGCCTCCCTTTTTGGTATGAATTTGCCTAAAACATATTGCCCCTACCTTATCAATCGTTTTAAACTTTAAAACTCCACAACAGACTCTGGAATCTTATTTCTCCATTCCTCACATTCCCAACCTTGAACCTCATGTTTTTGGATGCACGGTGTATGTCCATATCCCCAAGGTATTATGAAACAAATTGGATCCTTATGCTAAAAAATGTGTATTTGTGGGTTACTCTAATGTACAAAAAGGTTACAGGTGTTATGATCTCGTTCTCCACAAAATGCATGTCATCTTGGACGTGTCTTTT
Source organism: Gastrolobium villosum (assembly GCA_032173675.1). Classification (NCBI taxonomy): domain Eukaryota; kingdom Viridiplantae; phylum Streptophyta; class Magnoliopsida; order Fabales; family Fabaceae; genus Gastrolobium; species Gastrolobium villosum. Next base: position 68,553 of record JAVKPL010007138.1, on the reverse strand, counting down.
TAAGAATTGGAACCATATTATTCAGGGGGAGATTCTGTTACTTCTTCTCAGGGGGAGATACCTACTACTGGAGAAGAAATTATAACTCTTCAACACACTTCTGGACCGGATGTTACCCCTCTCACGAATGATTTTGCTACGTGTCTAATACCTATAACTAAGGCATCATCCCTGGATTTTCCTGAATTCATACCTGAGGTAAACAGTAATCCTACACATATTTCTTCAAATGGACCTGTTAGACTGTCAAAAAGACCAAATAAAGGTGTACCAAAACAACTTTATGAACCAAATCCAAACTCTAAGGTCAAATACCCTATCTGTAACTACATATCCAATCATAGGTTGTCAGAATCATATATTGCATCTGTTAATCAATTTTCTAGTATATTTGTTCCTAACAATGTGCAGGATGCTTTGGATGATCCAAATTGGAAAGAAGCCAAGAATATAGAAATGAAGGCCTTACAAAAAAGCTCAACGTGGGACCTGGTTCCTTTACCAACCGGGAAGAAACCAATTCGATGCAAATGGGTCTTTACTATGATGCTTAAAGCAAATGGCAACCTTGACAGATATAAAGCCAGATTAGTTGCTAAAGGATACACACAAAAATATAGGGTTGACTACCAAGATACATTTGCACCAGTAGCAAAACAGAACACAATTTGTATTTTGATTTCTATAGCAGCTAACAAGGACTGGCCACTCAAGCAATTTGATGTAAAGAATGCATTTTTAAATGGAGACTTAGAAGAAGAAGTATATATGGAAATTCCACCAGGCGCCAAACATGCCAACTTGAAGGGAAATGAAGTGTGTAGATTAAAAAAAGCACTATACGGCCTCAAGTAATCACCTAGAGCTTGGTTTGGCAGGTTCTCTCTAGTCATGAAGAAGTTTGGATACAACAAAGTAATGCAGACCACACCCTATTCATAAAACATAATGGAGGAAAGGAAACAGTGTTAATAGTGTATGTTGATGATATGGTTTTGACTGGTGATGATTTATTTGAAATGGAGTTATTGGAAAGACATTTAGCAAATGCATTTGAAATAAAAGATCTAGGATCATTAAAGTACTTTCTTGGAATTGAAATTTCTAGATCAAATCAGGGAATTTCTTTGTCACAAAAGTACATTTTAGATCTACTTGCAGAAACAGGGATGACAACATGTGAACCAACAAAAACACCAATTGAAATGAATCGTGTATTGGGTTTATATCCTGACCAAGTACAGAATGGTGTTGGCAGATATCAAAGGCTAGTAGGAAGGCTAAATTATTTATCACATACTAGGACAGACATTGCTTATGCAGTTAGTGTTATGAGCAGATTTATGCACAACCCAAGTGAGGATCACATGGCTGTTGTGTATCGAATATTGAGGTATTTAAAAGGGTGTCCAAGGAAAGGTCTGCGTTACTCAAAAAATAATATTCCTGGAATTAAAGGCTACACAGATTCAGATTGGGCTGGAGATAAAACTACCAGACAGTCAACTTCGGGATATTTTACTTTTGTTGAAGGCAATCTAGTCACTTGGAAGAGTAAGAAGCAAAAAGTTGTGGCAAGATCAAGTGCAGAAGCAGAGTTTAGAGGAATGGCACATAGAGTGTGTGAATTGTTGTGGATTAAGAGCATCCTTCAAGACTTAGGAATCTGCTACAATCATCCTATGGAGTTACACTGTGATAATAAAGCTGCTATTGAAATTGCCCATAATCCATTTCAAGATGATAGAACCAAGCATGTAGAAGTGGATAGGCACTTTATCAAGGAAAAGCTAGATCAAAAAATTATTCAATTTCCCTACATCAAATCTGAAGATCAGTTAGCCGACATCTTGACAAAGGTTGTATCAGGAAAAGTGTCTGAAGAATCAATTAGCAAGTTGAGCATGATTAATATCTATGCACCAACTTGAGGGGGAGTGTTGAAATAGAAATAGTAACAGGTTATTTCATTTCCTTATTCATAGCTAATTGATAGCTAATTTGTAATGGACCTAGAGTCCTTATTTATGTATATAATTACCTCAGTAGAGGAAGAATAAACATGTAGAAATATTCATAATATGGCAATGGCACCATTGTTTTGACAGTGATTATTTTTTTTTTGGTGAAAGTGACAGTTATTATTTTAATAATGTGTCTTATTGATTTCATAAAGCATGGTACTCCCTCACAGAATTAAGCTATGCATGAAACATCCCCACTCTTACTCTAAAATCTTCTTGACAGTCACCAATCAATAATTTCATCTTCCATCATCATATCTAAATTGCTCCAAGCTCAACATCCAAGGAAGTTGTAGGTTCTGGCCTAGATCCCCCAAAATCATATGGCTGTCTTTTAAACTCTTCTTCACAACGAATCTCTACCAAAAAAAACTTTACTGCTAAGCTCTCTTTTTTCAAATGTGGAAAATTTTGCAATGTGGCGGGAAAAAATTTTAGGTTTAGAAAAAGGGACATAACACTAAAGATTTGTTACATCCTTACATTGCCCATGACCCTCTTCTTCATAGTGTACACACCAATACCTTTTGATCCTCCTTTATGTTCAAGCTCAACATGCCACTATACCACAAAAGCTATAGTTCCAAGAGAAATAATTATTTGAGTTATTTGAGAAATCTTGATATTTTTGGAAAAATACAATTAGTTTGAGTATAGAGGCAAAAATTATCCGGATCTTTTTAATATTGTATTGTGACATTATTAATTATAGGATCGTATCTTGAATTTTGAAAAATATCTAAGTCTTGAAATTAATTAAGATTTCAATAAAATTAATTAAATAAATTGAATTTAGATATTATATCACTTTACAAAAAAGTCAAATTTGGTGGCTAGCTTGCTAAATATCTTCTAAGTCATCTTTTTGGGTGTAAGACCATAAAACTTTCATGCTCCTCATGTCCATGGCCGAACCTCCATTGGTGGTGAGCTTGGATTTGGAACTTGTTATTTTTTCACCGAATTAAGAAACTTACAAAATGAAAAATACTCAGAATTCTTTAGTGATCAAAAACCCTAAAAGAAATCCTTGAGAAAGTGAGTTTGTGAAGAGAAAACTCACCTTGAAGGTGGCAGTTTTCATGGTGTCTTGAAGCTTGGAGAAGTTTTTTAATTCATTGGAAGCTTGGAATTTATTCCTTAGTCCATTATGAAGACTTTTTGGTGAGAAAATCTTAATTTCTTCTTGTTTTGTGGTGATTTAATATCTAGGTTTTCATAAAAGATGTAAGTTTTAATAGTGATGTTCAAGTGGTTTTTGGACTTGATTGTAGTTGGAAAGAATGATAAGGATTAAAAATAATCGGTGAAAATGTGTTCAAAATGTCATTTTGACAATCTTTGAGATTCTTGAAAATTTTGAAGACATAATGAATGTGTATATTGGTGAGTATGGTTAGAGAGGTTTTATGGCTATGTCCCTTTGGAATTTATTGTTTGTATGGATAAATAAACAGTACAAATCCAATAAAAATTTAAGTTATTTTGGAGAAAACACTTAGTCAAATTTTCAAGGTGAAAGAATGATGATTTATGAAGGAAGTTGTTCATGGATGGTGTAATTGGATTGTTAGTTATTTCAATCATAAATGATGAGTTTTAATAAGAGCTTTAAGCATTGGAATTGTTGAAAAATGATAAGGTTTAATAAGAGAATCATTTTCCCTTGGCATGCACACATTTGGCCACACTGAAGAAATTACTAAAAAATGTTATAAATTATTTTGGGGCTTAATGGAGAGTGTGTAAATGTATTAGTGATTTGGTTGATAAGGTTATTTAAGTGATGGTATTGATTTGTTGAAATTAAAATATAATTGGTTATACTTTTGGGCTTAATAGTCGTGAGTTAGGGTTTTTCTAAGAGTTATTGTTTGTGTTTGCTTGTGTATTCTCAAGCATGTGTGTTGGGTGGTTTGCTGATTGTGGAAGAATATAAGTTCTAATGGGGGACGTTCCTCTATTCTAGATAGAATACAAATTTGTTCCCTTACTTCCAACCCAAGTGCGCAAGTGCACGCATCAAGTAATAATGGGTGTATTAAGGCCCAGATTATCGTTCCACGAGGATAGAACTCTAGGTATTGTCTTATACTGCTTTATAAAGAATGAAAATGAGAAGAGAAGTTAGTGGATGAACTATCTGTTCAGACGTTCCTTATTGTCTTGACAACGTTCCTCAGGAACAGTAAGTGCAATCTGATGACAAACAATTGCTCGTTGCGTTATGTATGTGATCCTTCCTGCTTAGAAGAAGGTGAGATAATATTCATTAAAGTTTGATGGTTACCAGATTAAATAAAGTAAAAATATTTAAATAGAAATAACTATAATTAAGAGACAACAAGATGTGTGGTTTTAAAATAGTTTAACAGAAGGAACGGATTCGCTGCTCCATTCTTAAATGGGTATTTTCTCTACTCAAGACTTAGCACTTTTTGACTTTGTCCCAGTTTCTTATCTGCCAACTCTGACTCCTCAGCTCATGGACTAGATGGCTCACAAGTTTCCATATTCCTATTGCTCCCTTGACTCCAACAGGCGTTCAGTACAGAACCTTAAAATGGACGAGTTGGCCCCTTATTCCTAAGGTGACCAGTAGTGTTTTTGCCATGATACTACCTTCCCCCAATGGCTAAGCTGTCTGAAATCCCTTCCTTATGGAAGTTCCTTTCTCAGTATGTGTTCAATTTCCATTAATAAACAATGAATATAGCTTACTTAGCCAGAGAAAGACCAAAAAGCTTCAGTCAAGAGTTTCGAAGATAGTTCTTTAAGAGTTTTGCAGTTTATCCGTTGCACAGATAGTTCAGCTCATGGCTAATATTTTAAACATAATTATTCTAAACTGAAATCCTATAGACCCGAGATTCAGTTGAGAGATAACGAATGGAACGAAGAGAAAAACACTTATATTAAATTAAAAGACAGTTTATAAAAGAAAACAAAAAATGGAGAAGGATGGTTTGATGCTCGTGAGGAGTCTTAGGGGTTGATACAAAGAAGAGAAAAGAGGTTGTCACTTAATTACAGTTACAACTTAAAATAAAACTAAGCTACTAACTACTACTACTAAGTGATCTCTTCCTCGATGATGTTTTTGTGTGTGGGGCGTCATATTTTATAGATGGAAGAGGAGTGGCAATCTTGTAAATCTCTTAGAGCTGGTTGCTTGAGTGAGGAGATGGGACGGTGGCAGCAGAGTATAGAAGCTGCGCAGATTGCTGGATGGGTCAGGATTTGTTGATGATTAGCCGTTGTTTGCAGTCCCTCCCATTCCTTGCTTTCTTTTTAAGCCAATGAGAACTCTTGATTCTCTGCTCTTCACGTTTCCTGCTGCTCAGTTGGTGCACCGCCTCTGCTTTTAGAAAACTTTAAGTCCACGTTTCGTGCAAAGTGTACAGAGGCATTAAATGAGTGGAGCAGGTGCATTAAATGTGTCTCAGTCTGTTCCCCTTTTAATATATTTTAAAGGAATACATTACCATACGTTCCCCCACTGTGTTTTTATCACAAATGTGCAAAACAAGTGATTTTCCTGCTGAAGTTGCTCATCAGATGAGGGAACATGTGGTATTTTGCCCTCAAAATGGGCTTAGATGGGAACGAATTTATGTCCCATCAAACACCCCAAAACTAAACTGTTGGTTGTCCTCAAACAACTCAGAAATATTGTATTGGGCTGCCCAATTTCAAAGAATAGCTCAACAGATAGAACTTGAACCAGTGAGCAATCATAAACTTTTTTAAAAAATGAGCTATTCTCCATAGGTAACAAGTCTGAAGAATTTGTTCGAAGATAAGAGAAGGTTGCTAATCTTCTGTCTCACTATCACTCAGGATTGGTGTTTGCTCTATCCATTCCTGGATGTGATTCTTCAGAACTTGCCTTTCTGCTGTTTTCCTATGAGGAGTAGATGTCTTCCCTTCCAAGGATCTTTGGATGGATGAGTGTATGGAAAAACTATGGTGTTAATTGTGGGGTCAAGGAACATTTATCTTTGTGCCTTTGAACTTGGACTTTTTCTGTTTGAGGGAACATCTTTTCTTGTACATTTCTCTTTCTTGAAGGAAGGTTTTTCTGGTATTTTCTTCTGAATTCTTTTGAATGGTTGTCCCCTTTTCCTTTGCTTTACTTCTTCTGCCCTTTTTGTTCATTTTTGAGTTTGTTCCTTGCCCTTTTCGGTTGACCAGATGGTGTCTTGGTGCAGTGGAAGTGTTTGTGGGAATGGGATGAAGTGAGTGTTTGGTTAGTTGATCCTTGTTAGTGAAATCCATCTATTCCTCAGCAGTACTTACAACATCAAGGCAAGTTTAGAAGTTTCATTGTGGTTACACATCAGGAACTTTCTCATAAGTGAGTGTTTGGCCTTTTTTCTGTTCCTTACCAGCTTTAGTTCACACAGATCAGCTTCCTTCAAAAATCTGAGGATTAAATTCCCTCCACTTTTTCTATTTCAAGTACTCAGAGAAATAATAAGCATGATTAATCAGTGACTTTGTGTCTGATGCAGTTGGTTAATCAAAAAACATTGGGTAATCTTAATATTATAACTGAAATGTATGTACCAAGCAGTTTGATCAAAAAGTCTTTTTCAATGCAAAAATTTTATTTACAAGGGAACGGAAAAGAAACAGGTGCTGAAAATAAAGTACAGAATTAAACAAATAGGAGGGTTTTCTCCTTTTCATTGGGGACGTCTAGGGTCTTTCTCAGCTTCCTTGGCAGCATCAACTTCCTCTTGTGTAATTGGCATCCTTTTGAGCTGATCCCTTAATCTTAATACTTCAGCTACAGGGAGCTATTTTTCAACGTCCTTAATGAGATCACTGATTATAGTAACGAGGTGGTTGATGGTTGTCCTCATCATTCCCTTACCATTGCGAATATTGATGAGCTATTTTTCAGCATCCCACATCCTCATTTCTAACTGACAGATTCTCACCTCCAAGAAAGTCCCAAAGGCCTTGAAGGCTTCCTTAGTTTCTTTGGGTTCTTCAGAATGCTTGGAGAGGAGCTCACTGAGCAGTAACTTAGCTCTATGATTGTACAGGGAGTTGGATAGTATTAGGGAGTCAGATGCTCATCTGAGCTCTCCCTTGACAGCTTGCATAGTGGAGGTGGAAGATGCAGCACTGGTGTCTTTGATGGCTGCTCTGACGGTGTTGAGAAGCTGCTCTCTTTCTTTCTTCTGCTATTCCTGGAATTGGTTGAAGGATGAAGAATGCTGGTCCTATCCGTTCCTTAGGGCCTTAAGCTCTTCAGTGGTATTGGTCATGTCAGGTTGGGGAACGGATTGCCTTACTGGCAGCAGCTTTTCTACCCTCTTCCCTAGCATTTCAAATATCTCAGCAATCCCAATCTATGATTTCTTCTTTGTGGGGAGGGGAATTGCTGGAGTGGAGGAAGAGGGTTTCTGCTGATTTTGTGGTTGGCTGCAGCCAACAGTCATAGGCTCCTCTGGTATGTGAGATACTGAGGGGCCTGCTTCAGTGGGTTTCTCCATTAGTGGAGGAATTATTATCCCCTCTTCCTCTGCTAGAGCTCTAGCCAGAGCCTCGTCCCCAGAGGTATCGGGACGGATAATAGGGCAAGAGAGGGGTCCTCCCAGACTCAGTTGTCTGGGAATGGATATCTTTTTCTTCTTCTTAGGGGACTCTACAAGAATCCCTTTTCCTTTGTCAATTCTTCTTGGTGGCTGAGCTTCTTGCTCAGCCACTTGTGTTTCTGCAGCAGGTGCTGCTTCTTTTTTTGTTCTCGCCTCTCCTTGTTGTTGTCTAGGAGAGGGTGGTGATATGGTAGGTGGTGGAGAGTGCACAGGCAGTGATGGTGGGGATGGAACGTCAGTGAATGTGGAGTCTGAGCTGCTGGGGGACGTCTCCTTAGCTGCTGGTTTAGATGCTGACTTCTTCCCAGCCTTCAGCCGTTTTGCCAAAGGCTCACTATCTTCACTCTCCCCCTCTTTGTCAGAGAGAGTAATGGGCTTTTCAGAGGATGTCCCCTCTGGCCTTTTGCTGGTGCTGAAGGGTCTTTTCAGCCTCTGACTGGAACGTTCCCCCTTTCTTGGGGGAGCTTTGGCAGGGGATTTCTTTTTGCCCTGCTTGCTATCAGTAGCAGCAGGGGAATCCTTCTTTACCTTGGTGGGAGGAGGGATAGTTCTTCTTGCCGGAACGTGGGCAGAAGTGAAGGATTTTGAAGGAGTGGCCTTCTTGGTTTTCTTCTGTGAGGCCACAGGGGTCTCTTCATTATCATTGCTGGTGGGTATGCATCTGAGATCTTCAGGGACAGGGTCAGTCATGTCAATGTACGTGCTTTTTAGACCTTTCCAGGTCCTTGAGTCGATGATAGATGCCCTTACAGTCTCATCATCCGCATAATTTTTAACACCAGCTCTTGAGCAGAGCTTGGTGATCAGGCAGGGGAGACAGACAGTTGTTTTTCTTATCTCCTTCTTCAAGCTGCCGTAGATAAGAGGAACTGCATCGAAAGGAATTTTCCTTATATGATACAAAAAATTTGGATTTGAAGGGACCACTTGACACTGGCTTCATGAGTGGAGGGGTGAGGTTGAAGTTGGCAAAGAAGGCCCAAAATCTGGCCTCGTCTCTCATGCTTCCCTTGCATAGAGCTCATTTGGTATAGGTGGGGTTTGGGATGGCTATCGTCTCCTTCAGTTCCCTCATGAACGCGCTCTAGTCTTTGTTGTCCATGTATTCTTGGTACGGACAATTGGTAATGGTGGGAAGATGAAGAACTTCCTTGACAGCAGTGGGGGAGAACGACACCTTCTTCCCCCTCACCTTAACCTCATCAGCTGTATCATCTTCAGGCAACCTTTTGGCTTGATAGAGGAACTCAGCCACCAACGAAGTGTTTACTTCGCGTTCGTCAGTGAAATGAAAGGTCAGCAGTTGATGACCAGTAACTGATGATGAGTGTGGGGAGATGGAACGGTTTAGGTTAGAACGTGGGTGAGAAGGAAGAGAAAAGGGTGCAGTTGTCTTAATGGGTGAAGAGATGGTTGTTTTTTCAGGGCACATTTTCAAGATTTGCAATGAATGCAAATTTGATATGGCTGCGTACCTTTTTGAGTGACTCAGCAGGGACAGGTGCCCCATTCACTCTTATCTCTTAACCCAGGGGACGTCCCCTTTGTCTTTTCCTACTTAAATAAATATAAAAGAGAATAATAACTAACTAACTGATCCTAGTGTAATTCTAAACTATTGAAGGGAAACATAATAGTAAATTATCTACATGATTATCAGTTACTATAAATATATATATATATATATATATATTTAAAAAAAAAGAGGAAATGGGTTTGTGTGGTCAGGGACCACCCTAAAACTACGTTCCTGGGACAGAATATATTTTATTTGGACTTTTTGGAGTGGAACATCAGACGTTCCCTCCTTTTTGGGAGCTATGTGGTTAAGAGTAACCACCCCAAAACTTTGCTCTTTGTCAGAGAGCAAATGTATCCACTGGGTTGCCTCCCAGTCAGCGCTTAGTCTAGTGTCTTTAGCTAGACATGGTACTTACCTTTCATGTGGATTTAGAAGTAGTTGAGGGAACCTCAGTGTCCCCTGGTAGTGATCCTGGTGTTCTTGCTTGGAGATATGCAGCAATCTGTCCCAGATGGGACTCAATGTTTCTAACCACCCCATCATTCCTGGTGACATATTCTTTGACATAGCTTTCCAGGGTCCTGATGCGTTGGTCATCTCTGTGGAAAGGAACGTAATTGTTCCTTCTCTGTTCAAATGTTCCACTACTGCTGCCTTGCTGGTACTGCTGCTGTTGAGTATTGAAGGGTTTGTGGTTCATGCGTGGCCTCCATTGGGGATTATGGTTCTGATATTTGGAAATAGTTCCTCCAGGACTTGAGTTAGTATTGCGTCCTACTTGTGGATTGTCTCTGGTGAAGTTCTTGTTGCCAAAATTTTCTACATAACAGACCAATGCAGTTGATGGACAGTCTGTTGAGTCATGAAGGTCACCACGGGCTGAGCATGGTTCTGTTTCAGCTGCTGTGAGTTGTAAGACTTCCATCCTTGGTGCTTCTTGGTTAACTTTCAGGTTCTTCACTTCATTCATGAGTGAGGCCAGCTGGGCTTCCATGGCAGTTTGTTTATCCAGTTCTATCATGCCAGGCTTCCTTACTGGGTTCACCCTGTCTATTGGCCATTGGAGACATCTTTCAGTAGTTCCTTCTATGATTTCGTACCTGGATTCAAGTGTCCCTGTAAAAAAATATCCTCCTGCAGCAAAATATAGATGAGATTGAGAAGTATGGTCAAGTCCCTTATAAAATGATTGTAATATTCCCCAACTCTCTACCCCCATAGTTTGGACATTTCCTGATGATGTCCTTGTATCTCTGTCCCATACCTCATAGAGGTTCTCTCCATAAAACATTCTGAAGTTAGAGATTTCTGCTCTAACATCAGCTTGTCGAGACATGGGGAGAAACCTCTATGAATTTGTTAGAGAGCTCTTCCCATGTGTGGATTGATCCAGGGGTGAGAGTTTTCATCCATGTTTTTGCTTTTAAGCCTAAGGAGTGAGGGAACAACCTCATTCTCATGCTTTCTTATGTCACACCCTCAGCTTTGAAATTATCACAAATATCTTGGAATGTGGTGAGGTGTGTGTAAGGATCTTCAGCAGGGAGTTCATTGAAGACCCATTCTTCGTGATAGGTTTCAGTTCAGAATTGGGTGCTACAAGAGGGAGCATTAGTCCCCTGTCTGGTTTGTTCCTGAATGGAGCAGCCAGAGTTCTGAAATTTTGTTCAGGAGGAACCTCTTTATTGTTATTGTGATCAGCCATATTTTCAAAATTTTCTCCCCTGAGATTCCTGAAAGTAAACTGGCCTATGAAGGCCGATGCATGTAAGGTGTAAAACAAAAAATTTTACTGCGGAACATACATGCACACATAGGTTCATGCTTTAAGACAACATGATGTTACCTTGTTTTTGGCCTGATCAGTCAGGGAGATCAGATGTCAGGCTTGAAGGGTTCAAACCCTCTAATGGTGATCCACACCACCGTTCGTCAATGATGCAATAACCCTTTCTTGAAAGCCACCAGATGAACACCACAGTGAGGCTTGCTATGCGCACAAGTGGTGAAGGTGGAGGCTAGGTATTCTGTCTGGAAAGGTGTAGTGAGCTACCCTACAGAATGGTGCATAGATGGAGGAGAGTTGGCTAGGTTTTCACAAAAACCCTAAGGTGAGGAACAAGTCATGTTATATGCGCACACTTGGAGAGGAGGAGGGATTTAATTCATTCAAAATGAAAAACAAACTTTCAAATTGCTTTGAAATTTGCGCATAGAACAGTGAGATAAGGTGGAGCTTTTGCAAAACAAACTTTGCCAACAACCTCCAATCTTATCCTCATGAAATTAAGTTCAAAATAATTTAAACTTAAATTCATGAACTATAATATAGTATATACTTCTCATGCGCATAATTCAGCCCTAGAAGGGGTCCAAATATATTGAGTAGTTGCATTCAAAATTTGAATCAACTCACCCACTGATTCCCTCAACCACCAAATCTGAATGGAGGTTTGTTTTAAGTGATAAGATGACATTCTTATCACCTAAAACTTGCGCACCAAACAGCCAAGGAAGTGCCTCCAAAGATGCTTCTTGATCCAAGGAATATGCTCCAATAAGATCCTGTCTTATCCTTTTGTTATGAAACAACTTTTCAAAACCAATTCAAATTCGAATTCAAACACTTGAATTCAAACGTTTAAACATTCAAATTCAAAATTCAAAATTCAAAATTTCAAATTTCAAATTCAAAATTCGAATTTCAAAATTCAAATCCAAATTCAAATTTCAAATTTCAAATTTCAAATTTCAAATTTCAAATTTCAAATTCAAAATTCGAATTTCGAAATTCAAATTCTAAATTCAAATTTCAAAATTCAAATTTCAAATTCAAAATTCGAAATTCAAATATTTGATTATTAATTTAACTAATTAAATTAATTAGTAATGGCTTGGACTATCCAAGCCCATTACTAAACTCCATGCACCACCCACCCATTTAGGTGGGCTTCCAAACAGCTTCTTGGGCTAACAACCATTATTAAGCCCAATACATTTAAAGCTAGTCCATCATGACTACAAGGTGTTAGTGTGTGACCCATTAGGTCCAACTTAGCTTCTGACATAACTGGGCTTGGGCCCAACAAGCCCACAACCCAATTAATGACAACACAGAGCACTAGCAATGCTTTGTTGCCCCAGAACTAGTCAGATTAATGACTTGATCAACCTATTGCACATATTTGGTTACCGTATGTATTTCCCTTCGTCTCGGTTATCTTCCCATTAACCTAGGGTAAGGAAATGTATCAACCCCTGAGGTTTAGGGTAAGCTTTATTCGAAATAGGGAATCTTCAATTTACTGACTCTAAAGGCAGATCATCTCATGATCTCTTTTATTATGCATAGATTCCCGAGTCCCTGTAAATGTCATCCCGATTTCTCCGGTTTACAGATAACCTAATCTCTCACAGAGATTTGACGAATTCCTTCAGCTTATTACCCTAGCCCTGTGCCCTTTAAGGACACGCCCAACAGTATACCTATGAGTCTCCATGTTTCAGGCAGACGAGGTATACAATCAAAACATGCCTTCAAGAACACAGTCTAGGTAATAACTTCTGGTCTAAGGAAAGACATACCCAAACATAAAGAGATTACTCTAATGACACTATCTGTGAGATTTCCTCATAGAGTCTCTTTTTGGGTCTGTTCAGTGCGAGCTATACTCTTATAGGTACACCCACGACTTTAGCTAAGATATCTCCATATCTGCAGCTCATGTGGTCTTTACCTTGTATCCATATACAAGTAGATAAGTCGTACTAGTCTTTACTCGAGATCACTGATCCCCAAAATCAGTGTCTCTAGACTAGGAACATATAATTAGGAATAGACATGCAATATCCTTGAATCCTCATGATCGTGATCTCATCACAGATACTCAAGAGATACCTGTTCTATTCCAAGGGGTTTATCCAGTTCGTTCATATAATATTAACAGTAATATCGAGACACAATATGAAACTGAATAAATAGTGCTTTCATTTATTTGCGACAAACAAAGTTCTACATCTAGTGTCCTTTATTTAATCAAAAGATTGTCTCTAGGACACCCATATGCTAACAATTCCTTCTTCTTCTATGAAGAGTACGTTCTGGCTCAGGAAAAAAGGGAAACTCAGGTATTTCAATGGAGTGGTTAGAGTCTGTTTCTGAATCTTCACTCATAAACCATAAACACGAATTATATATGCAGCAGATTTTAGTGACAAGAAAAAAAATTTAAAACCAAATATACAGAGTATTTACTAAAAATAGAAAATAAAGACAAAATTTAGTGTTGTTATCCCCGACAACGGCGCCTAAAACTTGTTGGGTGGTTTGCTGATGGTGGAAAAATATAAGTTCTAATGGGGGAAGCTCCTCTATTCTAGATAGAAAACAGATTTGTTCCCTTACTTCCAACCCAAGTGCGCAAGTGCACGCATCAAGTAATAATGGGTGTATTAAGGCCCAGATTATCGTTCCCACGAGGATATAACTCTAGATATTATCTTATACTGCTTTATAAAGAATGAAAATGAGAAGAAAAGTTATGGATGAACTATCTGCTCAGACATTCCTTACTGTCTTGACAACGTTCCTCAGGAACAGTAAGTGCAATCTGATGACAAACAATTGCTCGTTGCGTTATGTATGTGATCCTTCCTGCTTAGAAGAAGGTGAGATAATATTCATTGAAGTTTGATGGTTACCAGATTAAATAAAGTAAAAATATTTAAACAGAAATTACTATAATTAAGAGACAACAAGATGGGTGATTTTAAAATAGTTTAACAGAAGGAACGAATTCGCTGCTCCATTCTTAAATAGTTATTTTCTCTACTCAAGACTTAGCACTTTTTGACTTTGTCCCAGTTTCTTATATTCCAACTCTGATTCCTCAGCTCATGGACTAGATGGCTCACAAGTTTCCATATTCCTATGGCTCCCTTGACTCCAACAGGTGCTCAGTACAGAACCTTAAAATGGACGAGTTGGCCCCTTATTCCTAAGGTGACCAGTAGTGTTTTTGCCATGACACTACCTTCCCCCAATGGCTATGCTGTCTGAAATCCCTTCCTTATGGAAGTTCCTTTCTCAGTATATGTTCAATTTCCATTGATACACAATGAATATAGCTTACTTAGCCAGAGAATGACCAAAAAGCTTCAGTCAAGAGTTTCAAAGATAGTTCTTTAAGAGTTTTGCAGTTTATCCGTTCCACAGATAGTTCAGCTCATGGCTGATATTTTAAACATAATTATTCCAAACTGAAATCCCATAGACCCGAGATTCAGTTGAGAGATAACGAATGGAACGAAGAGAAAAACACTTATGTTAAATTAAAAGACAGTTTACAGAAGAAAACAAAAAATGTAGAAGGATGGTTTGATGCTTGTGAGGAGTCTTAGGGGTTGATACAAAGAAGAGAAGAGGGGTTGTCACTTAACTACAGTTACAACTTAAAATAAAATTAAGCTACTAACTACTACTACTAAGTGATCTCTTCCTTTTGGACTTCAAACCCTCCAGGATTCGATGATGTTTTTGTGTGTGGGGCGTCCAATTTATAGATGGAAGATGAGTGGCAATCTTGTAAATCCCTTAGAGCTGGTAGCTTGAGTGAGGAGACGGGACGGTGGCAGCAGAGTATAAAAGTTGCGCAGATTGCTGGATGGGTTAGGATTTGTTGATGATTAGCCGTTGTTTGCAGTCCCTCCCATGCCTTGTTTTCTTTTTAGCCAATGAGAACTCTTGATTCTCTGCTCTTCACGTTTCCTGCTGCTCAGTTGGTGCACCGCCTTTGCTTTTAGAAGACTTTAAGTCCACGTTTCCTGGAAAGTGTACAGAGGCATTAAATGAGTGAAGCAGGTGCATTAAATTTATCTCAGTTCGTTGCCCTTTTAATATATTTTAAAAGAATACATTACCATACGTTCCCCCACTGTGTTTTTATCACAAATGTGCAAAACAAGCGATTTTCATGCTGAAGTTGCTCATCAGATGAGGGAACGTGTGGTATTTTGCCAGCAAAATGGGCTTAGATGGGAACAAATTTATGATCATTGTAGGTTAACTTTCTTTGATCCAATCTTGGAGGATTAAGTTTTAGAAGCTTCTCTCTGTTTGTTTGTGAACTTGCTTGTGGAACTGTTTACAGGTAAACTTTTGTGTTTTTTCTAGGGTTATTCCCTTTGTGTGCTCCGCCTTGTCCTTTGGGAATGGTTTGAAATTGTGACCTGTGATAATATTTAATAAAGTATGTTCATACCTATGAAGCCTGATTGCTCGTGCAACCTGATTTCCTATTCTCTGATCAGTAGAAATTGGGGGGACTTTCGCCGTATATGCCTCTTTATGGGGGTTCCACTTAGCGTAGCCTTAGAGTTGTTAACACTCTAGGAATGTCTCGAGAGTTTTATGATGGGGTCCTTGAACAATATCCCTGATGGATGTTCTCAGGTTTGTGCCCAGTTGGTTTTTAATTATTTGATAAATTGTTTGATGGTATGATGTACTATATGCATATTATCTGTGTTTGCACATTTGAGTGAGCCATTGGTTGAAGTGATCCTCTAGGACCCGTGGTTTATTGAGACTGTCAGGTACCACTTAGTATGGATACGAGCATATGGAGTATTTTAACATGTATATAGGAGTGCATGAGGATTTACTTGGCATTTTGAGATATTATTTTGATGCATATATTAGTTGCTTATTTTGTATCATTAACTTAGTGCATGAACGTTGGTCTTGTATGTAATAGTTGTATTTATCTAGTTGTTGTAATCCTAAACGTGTCATTGAAAGATCTTGTGTATGAAATCTGTTGATGTATGTGATGGAAGGGTTTTAGGCCTATTTTAATTATTGATGATATTTAATAATAATGAATGATAAATAGGGTATTGTGTATGAAAGATAATAGAGGAATTGATAGTTCACTACAAAAAATAGGCATTTTGCGATGGTTCGTTTTTGGTATACGTGACGGTTACACCGCCGCTAAATGGGTGTAACCATCGCGTATACCAAAAATGAGCCGTTGCAAAATGCCTATTTTTTGTAGTGGTTTGAGATGATAATGAAATTTGAGTAAAGAGACACAATATGTATTAATGGATGTTGTGGATTGTAAGTGCACCAAGATATGTTGGTCCTTTGGATGCCACCCCTTTTGGTCTATTAGGTACCCTTTTTGAGTATTGGAACACACTTGTATAAAGTGGGGAAAAGTTATAAAAACAAAGGAGACCATGCTGGATTTTCTAGAAAAATAGTCATTTTACACTAACTTTTAGAGACCATAACTCTCTCCATAGTGGTCTGACTAAGGTGTACCATATCTTATTTTGAATCTTAGGATGTCCCCTACATGCTCATAAAATTTGGTGTCATTTGGAGTTGTAGAAACTACCCAGTCTTTGTTTGAATGTGAATTGTACTTGTTCACGCTATATTTTATTACATTGGTGTTCATTTTTACAAAATTCATATCTCTCTCATTTCTTACCCAAATTAGGCTTGTGCTATACCAAATTAAATCTTGATGTGTCTATTAAAACATATTGAAATTTGATGAAAAATAGATGAGTCATATGACTGCAGTTTCAAAAATAGTGAAGGATGTTAGAAAATCGGTTGTGAAGTTTTTACTGTTTTAAGAAATTAACTTACGACGAGTGTATCTTCAGCTATAGAACTCCAATTGGAGCGTGTGACACCTTGTTGGAAAGGTAAAAGAGTGTAGAAAAACATATCAAAAGATGGGAATTTATAAATGTTGGGTGGTTTGTTGTTGGTTGAAAAAGAAGTATTCTGATGGAGTACGTTCCTTTGTTCTAAATTAGCAAGAGAAAACAAATCTGTTTTCTTACTTCCAACCCAAGTGCGCAAGTGCATGCATCAAGTAGTAATGGGTGTATTAATGCCCAAATTATCGTTCCCACGAGGACAGAACGCTAAATAATGCCTTAAACTATTTTATAAAGAATGAAAAAAAAAGAAAAGTTAGTGATTGACCTGTTTGGTCAAACGTTCCCTACTGTCTTGACAACGTTCCTCAAGAGAAGTAACTTCAGTCTAAAGAAAAACACCTCCTTGTGTCGTTATATATGTGATCAGTCTTGATTAAAGAAGGTATGACAATAGTCATTGGAGATTGGTAGATACAAGATTAAATAAAAGAAAAACAACAGAAGTAATCACTATAATTAAGAGACAACAATGTGGATGGGTTGAAAAATAGTTTTAACACAAGGAACAGATTCACTACTCCATTCTTAAATAGTTATTTCCTCTGCTCAAGACTTAGCACTTTCTGGCTTTGTCCCAGTTTCTTTACTGCCAACTATGATTCCTCAGCTCATGGACTGGATGGCTCACAAGTTTCCTTATTCATACGGCTCCCTTGACTCCAACAGGTACTTCGTATAAAACCTTTAAGTGGATGAAGTGGCCCCCTATTCCTAGGGTGTCCAATAGTGTCGTTGCCAAAACACTACCTTCCCCCACTGGCTAAGCTGTCTGAAATCCCTTCCTTAAGGAAGATCCTTTCTCAGCATGTTTCCAATTTCCATTGATACATAATGAATATAGCTCACTTAACCAGAGAAATACAAAAAGCTTCAATACAAGAGTTTTGAAAATAATTCTTTAAGAACTTTGCAGCTTATCTGTTCCACAGATAGTTTAGCTCATGGCTAATATTTTAAACATAAGTATTCCAAACTGAAGTCTCATAGACCCGAGATTCAGTTCAGAGATAACGAGTGGAAAGGAAAGAAATAACACTTATATTAAAATGAAACAAATACAGTTACAACAAAGAGAAAAATGGAGAAGATGGTTGTTGCTCGTGAGGAGTCTCAAGTGATAGATACAAAATGGAGAAGAAGTGTTGTCACTTAACTACAACTACAACTGTACAAAAATAAACTACAAACTAAACTAAGTGATCTCTTCTTAAGGAATCAGATGGTGTCTTCATGTTTGAGGCATCCTTTTTATAGGCAAAAGAGGGAGTGGCAATCTTGTAAAATCCTTGGAGTTGTTTTCTTGATTGCTTGAATTGGGGTGGTGGCAACAGTGCTTGGAGGCTTACAACTTGCTTGGATGAGACTCTTTTTGTTGAGATTAGTCATTTCTTACAGTCCCCCATGTCTTGCTTTCCTCTTGGGCCAATGAGAACTCTTTATTCTCTGTTGTACACGTTTCTTCGTGCTTAATTGGTAAACCACCTTTGCTTTATGGAAGCTTCGTTTCATGTTTTGATAAACCCCTAGTTCATCAGGTTTTTCAGCATAAATTAGTATCAATTTGTGTATTAATTGGATGAAAAGGAGGTTAATGTCTTAGAAATCCCTCAAGTGCAAGTTCTGAAAGCTTTGTGAAAATTTACACTGTCTTGTAGGGAAAGGAAGCCCAAAAAGCATCAGAAAGAAGGAAGAAGATTTTGGAGAATGGAGAATGCCTAAGTGTTGAGCGCTAAAACGGCCACACGGACCGTTTTAGCGCTTGCTGCAGATTGAAGGAGAAAGTTGCTGGTGCTGAGCGCTAAAACGTTCACACAGAATGTTTTAGCGCGCTGCCGCGAATTAAGAGTGGAAGTTTCTGGAGATCAGCGCTAAAACGTCCACACCGAACGTTTTAGCGCGCTGCTGTTGGAAAAGTTTCGGGTCTTGGGCGCTAAAACCTCCTGATCAACCGTTTTAGCGCCCTTATGTGGAAAGAGTCTCTGGTCTCGGACGCTAAAACGTTCAAATCAAGTGTTTTAGCGTTGGAGTCAGTTAAAAGCAGTTGGGTATTTGCCAGCCATGGACGCTAAAACGCCCATCAAGACCATTTTAGCGCCCAATGCAGTTAAAAGCAATTGGATAAGCGTCAAGCCTGGATGCTAAAACGCCCATCAAGACCGTTTTAGCGCCCATGTTATTTTTCAGCAGAATTTGTAACACTATAAAAGGCAAAGGCCTTCACATTTTTATCTCTCTACCATATATCTCTCTCTCCTACATCAGATTCTTAGGAGTAGTGTTTCATATGTAATTACACCTTAAGATTGAAGACTTACTATCATGACAATGGAGTTTGTTCTTTCTTCTTCTTTTGTATTTATTTCAATTATGTCTGAGTAGAGTCCTTTGTAGTCTGATTCAATGGAACTCAAGTGTGAATTTATGAATGGTTAATTAGATATTTTGTTTCTTTATTATGTGATTTATATGAAGTTGTCTCGATCAATTCTTCTTGTTAATGGAATAGTGTAGAACAGACATGTTTACATTGTTCTATAGTTGACAACTTTATCATTAGTGTTTTAGTAGTCAAGACATTGATGCTATGATACTAGTGTAATCTTAAGACCTTAGTAATTAATGCATGTATTATGAAAGGAATCACCAAGACATTGGGGTTTCTGATTAATGTGTCTATCAGGGTAGTAAGACATTACATCTTGATGATAAGTAAAAGGTTGATTAACATCACATAATAGATAATTCATGATGGAAATTGGTTCATTCATAAGTTCATGCTTGAGGGAAATTGACATCTGACTACTTGTTAATTTATATTCATATTTTGTGTGTTTTGAAATTCTTTAATTTTATACAATCTAAATTTCTAGTGACAAGAAATCCATGCAATTCAGAACTTTTTGGTTGATTCAACTCAATAACATTTGGATAGTCAGTGCTTGACACAATTCCTCGTGGGAACGATCTTTAATTATCATTTTTATTACTTGTATGACTAGTGCACTTGCTAATCTGACAACCTATTTTTGGCGTCGTTGCCGGGGAATTGATGTTCAACATTGACAAATACCATAAGTTGTTGAGATTGAATCTTTTACTTTTCAGCATTTTAATTTTTTTGTTGTATGAATTTTTGTTCTCTGGTAATTCTGGTATATGCAAGGTACTATTGATCAAAACTCTTTGTTGTTTAATCCAGAATTAGAAAGGACAATTAGAAGGAATAGAAGGGCAGCCAGAAGAAGGCAGCAAGTATTGGAAAATGGTGAACCAAGTACTACAGTACAAGAAGGAATTATGGCAGAAAATCATATGCAACCACCACAAAGGACATTGGGAGATTACATGACTCCTGCTGTCATTCCACCTATTGGAAGTGTGGTTAGACCTACTGTGGAGCCCAACAATTTTGAATTGAAGCCTGCACTGGTACAGTTAGTGCAAAAGGAACAGTTTGCTGGAACAACTACAGAAGATCCATATCTGCACATTGAGAATTTCTTGTTGTTAAGTAACACTGTGAAAATCAATGGAGTGACAAGAGATGCCATTCTGTTGAGGCTATTTACTCATTCACTGAAGGATGATGCCAGGAGATGGTTGCAGTCACTGCCACAAGGAAGTATTACTACTTGGGATGATCTGCCGACCAAGTTTTCGGCCAGATTCTTTTCAGCATCCAAGAGGGAAAAGTTTAAGGATGAGGTCACAGGATTCAAGAAGAAAGAGTCAGAGTCCATTTATGAGGCCTGGGAAAGGTTCAAGACATTGTTGAGGAAATGTCCACAACATTGGATTAAAGTGTGGAATCAGGCAGCAATCTTTCTTCAAGGGATGAATATTAATACTAGGACATTGGTGAATGCCACTGCTGGTTGGTCATTGACAACCAAGACTCCTCAGGAGGCACTTGACATATTTGAATCTTTGGCATCTCAGGAATTTGACAAAGCTCCAGTGGCTCATAGAAGAACAAGAATCATTAAGTTGGATGGGTATGATGCTCTGCTAGCCAAGAATGATCAATTGATGCAAACTCAGAAAGAGCAACAGCAATAGTTGGATGCTCTCACTAAGCAACTATCCAATCAAAAGGTTGCTTCAGTGGACACTAAATGTGTGTGTGCGATTTGTGGGAAAAGTCATGTAACAGATGATTGTGATTATGAGGTATCTCCAGAACAAGCTGAGGTTAATGGAGTATGGTGTAACACCCATTACCGGACCGGTGTGTTATCATCAAATATGATATTAAGAGCAGTTACAATCACAGTAGTTAGTTGAATTTACGTGAAAACTTTTTCCTTTTTAACATCTTTTACAACATTTAAAAGAACTGTGATCATAACTCAAATCTTTATGCGGAACACAATACCAAAGCCTAATACCATACCTTCTTGTTTTACTCATCTCTCTTAATGTAGTATAGCCCTCTTTGTTAGCTACAGGTGGGTTCAAACCGCGTTCAATTTGGAGCTTTGTAGCTCAACTTATGCCAATTTTACTAATTCATGTGTATGCTGAACGGGCAACAAGCGCTTTAAGTGGGCGTTTTAGCGCCCACGAATAGAAAATAAATATTTTTCACAGGTGCCAGGGCGTTTTAGCGCCCAGTGGCAGAAAGATGAATTTTTTCACAGGTACACACTGGGCGTTTTAGCGCCCAAGGGCAGGGGGATTTCTCATGTTTCACGTATGCAGAGCGCTAAAGCGCCACTCTTGGGCATTTTAGCGCCCAACACCAGATGCAGCTCAGCTGCATAATCTTCCTTCCCTTCCTTTCTCTCATTCTTACAGCCCAATTCCTAACTCCAATCAACCCCAATTTTTGACAGGGATAAGAGGGTAACCCTACCTCCAATATGACATATTGCACATCCCAATTGGACCACTGTAGAGGAAGATACGCCCTCCCAAACTTCGCCTAAAACTTGTTAATTTCTCGAAAATCGGCCAGAGTCTCCTTTGTTTATACCAGAATTCCCCAATTTTGGCCAAAACAACCTAATACAGCAAGATGCATATATATATATATATATATATATCAACTAGGTGGCACACATAAGGACCAACAAGCCTTGGGGCACTTACAACCCATCACAGTTCCATTTAAATGTGCAATTCTTATTAAGTTTCAATCACCAAGTTCAATTTCATGCATTGGTTAATTATACACTTAATCAATCCTAAAATAGGCCTAAGGCCCTTCCATCATAACATACATGCTCCAAATACATCATAAGTGGCTATGGACAAAATCCCATGCTCACTCAAAATATACAAATAAGTTAAGGCTTAAATGGAGATCAAAGTACATGACTTAGAAGGTAATCATGAACACTACAAAAGCATGGAAAACTCAACATGCAATATGTTCATGATCTAAGTCCTAAATACAAACTATACTACTATGTGCATCTCATACTCCTCCAAAATGACATGCTAGCCCAATGCACCACATGCTACAGCATTCATTAAGTAGGCTTCTTGCCCGAAGCTCCTCCGTGCTCATAATGCCCTGAAATGATGTCCCCAACACAATTTCACACACAACAAGTAATAATGCATGAAAACACATAATCACACAATGCTATAAACCCAAAATCCAACCACAACCTTCCACTAGGTGTGGTGGAGCACACAAGAGATTAAACCCCAATTCCAAGGGTTTACCTCAACTCTGAGAGTCTCGTTCCACACGTACGCTCCAAGTCAATCTTCAAAAATCACGTCTGTGTGAGGCACCCTACAATGATCAACACTATGATCAACAAGTAATTTACATACACTCATCAATCCATCTTATTTACCACATTACACAACAACTCATGACACCATCCTCACCCAACTCAACATCCTAAATTCATGGCACTTCATCATTTTTTTTCTAAGTTAAAAATCACATTTTTTCACCTAAATTTTTCATGGCATTTCTAGCTCACATACAGCATTCTAAGACATTGTCATCTAATACGATTTTTCCATTTGAGCTCCCTATCATCACACATCTAAGATTAAAGACTTGGAGTTCATACTTTTTGGATCTACAAAATCAACCGTAAGAATACTACAAACATACTCACAATCAAAGCTTGACACTCCTCCAAGGCTTATCCAAGCAATGAGAGATCCAATGCCTCCAAGAACACCATTTTCCCCAATATTTTCGGATATGCCCTAGGCCAAATGCGCCCCAAAGAGGTGATTTCAAGGCTTGGGAGTATCACTAATGGCTTTAGAATAGGTTTTCCAATGAATTTCAACACAAAATTCAATGGATTTGGTGGAGAAAATGGAAAGTTATGAAGGGAGGAATTTGCAAGCTTAACAATGGTGGAAGGAAGGATTTTACGGGGAAGGAAGGAAAAAGGGAGAGAGAGAGAGGCGTGACAATGCTGAGGGAGGAAGGAAACTTAAGTGGATTTGGGTCACGCGGGTCCCACACGCGATTTAACTTTAATCCAATGAAAAATTCTGACCACAGATTCATAACCTACTTATTTTTCTGGTTCATGACATATTTTTGTTTCCTAAAAATATTGATAAAAATTTCACACTTATCGGTACACTTAAACCGAAGTATTTGACACCGGAAAATCACTATTCATCGATTTCTATTCACTCAACTTTTCGTCCTGCTTCCGTTTCCGGCATTATTTTTGTCATATGAGGTCTCCTACTCAATTTTTTTATGCCTAGGGATACGTGTTTGGTAATTTACCATTTTGCCCGTTTTGGCCTTAATTCATGGATTTTCACTAATCCTACCATTTTAATTCATAGTATCATACAAAAACACACATTTAAATTTATAAGGTGTTATATATGGTATGATCAGAGGAACCCTAACACCCAAGGGCGAAATCTATATGTGCCACCATGGAAGAATAGGAATCAACACCCTGGGTTCAGTTACAGTTCCAACCATCAGTTAAATCCTCCATTGCATCCTCCTCCACCACATTCATCACAGCAAGGAGATACTTCTGCATAGGAGAAAGCTTTGGCCCAGTTATCAAAGACTACTCAAGATTTCATTCAAGGGTCAAATTCTTTCAGAGAAGAAACTTACGCATTCATGCAAGAAACTAAAACTTCATTCAGAAATCAGGAAGCATCCATCCAGAATTTGGAGACACAGATTGGTTAGTTATCAAGGCAGATATCTGAGAGATCACAGGGCAAGTTCCCTGGTGATACAATGGTGAATCCAAAGGAGCACTGCAAAGCTATTACTACAAGAACTGGGCTTGTGCTTCAACCTGTTCAAAAGAAAGTGGAAGGCAAGAAGGATGAAGAAGAAGTAATTGTAGAGGATGTAGTAGAAGATGATGAAAAAGAAACATTAAAGGAAGATAAGAAAAAAGATGAAGTAGTAGTTGAAAATAACTCTTCACCTAAGAAGATGATGAAGTGGGAGAAGAAGAAAATGGCTGACAAGCAAGATCATCCCATTAACTTTTCCCCATATGCGAAGGTTCCTTATCCTCAAAGGTTGAAGCAAGAAATCCAGAAACAGCATTATGCAAGATTTCTGGATATCTTTAAGAAGTTGCAGATCAACATTTCATTTGCTGAGGCCTTGGAGAACATACATCACTATGCCAAGTTCATAAAGGATATTCTGTCTAAGAAGAGGAAACTGAAGGATGTGAGATAGTAGCCTTAACAGAAGAGTGTAGTGCCCTTATCCAGAAGAAACTTCCACCAAAATTAAAAGATCCAGGAAGTTTCAGCATCCCTATTGCCATTGGAGATGTGGAAGTAGGGAAGGAACTTTGTGATTTAGGGGCTAGCAAAAATTTGATGCCATTGACTGTAAGTAGAGCCTTGGGAATCAACTCATTGAAGGATACTAATCTTATTCTGCATCTTGCAGATAGATCTATCAAGAGACCGGAAGGTGTGGTAGAAGATGTTTTGGTTAAGGTGGATAAGTTCATTTTTCCAGTGGACTTTGTGATTCTAGATATGGAAGCAGAAGATACTGAAAGCCCTCTACTTCTAGGGAGGCCATTCTTTGCAACTGCTAGATCCTTGACTGATGTTGAACAAGGGAATCTTATGCCAAGGGTGAATGAAGAGACAGACACAATTGATGTGTTTGAAGCAATTAAACATCCTGTTGATGTTGAGGATTGTTTCAGGATTGATATCATCCACGAGGTTGTGGATGAAGTAACAGGAGAAGAAGACCTGTTATTGGAGGAAGACCAATGTAAAGAAGAGAACATTGGGGAATATTATCAGGAAGAAATGGTAGTTGAGGAGCTTGAACAGAAGGTGGATGACATTCCTAAGGGAGCACCTAAGGTAGAATTAAAAGAACTGCCTTCAAATTTGAAATATGTGTTCCTTGGGGATGATCAAACCTACCCAGCTATTATCAATGCATTCTTATCTGAAGGGGAGGAAGTGAAGTTGGTAGAGGTACTCAAGAAGAACAAGACAGCCATGGGCTGGTCATTTTTAGATCTTAAGGGTATCAACCATTCATTCTGCAGTCACAAGATACTGATGGAAGAAGAAGTTAAACCAGTGAGGCAACCACAGAGGAGACTTAATCCCACTCTGAAAGTGGTAGTGAGGAAAGAGGTGGTGAAGTTACTTGATGCTGGAATGATTTACCCTATTTCAGACAGTGCTTGGGTGAGTCCAATTCAAACAGTACCCAAGAAAGGAGGGATGAATGTAGTCAGAAATGAAAACAATGAACTGATCCCTACAAGAGCAGTGACTGGCTAGAGGATGTGTGTAGACTACCGGAGACTTAACAAAGCAACCCGAAAGGACCATTTCCCTATTCTACTCTTGGACCAGATGTTGGAGAGATTAGTAGGACATGCTTTCTACTGTTTCTTAGACGGATACTCAGGCTATAATCAAATAGTTGTGGCTCCGGAAGATCAGGAGAAAACTGGATTCACTTGCCCCTATGGAATCTTTGCATACCGGAGGATGCCTTTTGGCCTATGCAATGCACCCGCAACTTTTCAAATGTGCATGCTTTCCATATTCTCTGACATGGTAGAAAGATGCATTGAGATTTTCATGGATGATTTTTCTGTGTTTGGTCCTACTTTTGATGCATGTTTAGAAAACTTGGATACTGTTTTGAAAAGATGCCAAGATTGCAATCTTGTGCTGAATTGGGAGAAATGACACTTCATGGTGACAGAGGGTATTGTTTTGGGACACAAAGTGTCCAACAGAGGAATTGAAGTAGATAAGGCCAAAATCTCTGTTATAGAGAAACTACCCCCTCCCATAAATGTTAAAGGTGTGAGAAGTTTTCTAGGACATGCTGGATTTTACCGTCGTTTTATAAAAGACTTTTCAAAGATAGCAAAACCATTGTGCAGGTTGTTAGGAAAGGATCAAGAATTTCTGTTTACTGATGACTGCTTGCATGCATTTAATATGTTGAAAGACAAGTTGATTACTGCACCCATAATCATGGCACCTGATTTTTCATTACCTTTTGAACTTATGTATGATGTTAGTGATTTTGCTATGGGAGTAGTGCTAGGCCAAAGGAAGGATAAATTATTGCATGTCATTTACTATGCCAGTAAAATTCTTAATGAAGCACAAAAGAATTATGCTACTACAGAAAAAGAGCTATTGGCAATAGTGTATGCATTTGACAAATTCAGGTCATATCTACTAGGGTCCAAGGTTATTGTTTATACTGACCATGCAACTTTGAAGTATTTGTTAGCCAAGCAGGATGCTAAACCCAGGTTGCTCCGGTGGATGTTACTTCTGCAAGAGTTTGAAGTAGAGATTAAGGATAAAAAGGGAGTTGAAAACTTGGTAGCTGATCATTTATTAAGGATCACAGAGACAGATTTACAAGAGGGTCTGGAAATAGTGATCAAGGAAGAGTTTCCTGATGAACAAATACTGGCTATAAGCACTGTTTCCCAGTTGGTGCATAATCAAGTTTTGTCTGTTGACACCCCACCATGGTTTGCTGATTTTGCTGACTACAGAGCTGCTGGAGCCATGCCAAAGGATTTCACTTACCAGCAGAGGAAGAAATTTTTGCACGATGTGAGGAGATACATCTGGGATGAACCATATCTCTTCTATAGATGTTCTGATAGAGTAATAAGAAGATGTATTCCAGAGGAGGAGAAGAAGAGTGTTTTATGACACTGTCATGGTTCAGCCTATGGTGGTCACTTTGCAGGTGAGAGAACAACAGCCAAGGTTCTGATGAGTGGTTTTTACTGGCCTACATTGTACAAGGATGCCCGAAAATATGTGGAGGCATGTGATAATTGCCAAAGAACTGGGAACATCTCCAGGAGACATGAAATGCCTTTAAATAACATCCTGGAGGTGGAGATTTTTGATGTTTGGGGTATGGATTTTATGGGACCTTTCCCTTCATCCTATTCTAACAAGTATATCCTGGTAGCAGTTGACTATGTTTCTAAATGGGTTGAAGCCATAGCCACTCCAACTAATGATTCTCGGGTAGTGATTGCCTTTTTGAGAAAGAACATCTTTGCCAGATTTGGAATTCTGAGAGCCATCATCAGTGATGGGGGCACTCATTTTGATAATAGGTGGGTTGAATATGCTCTTGCAAAGTATGGAGTCAGACACAAGATAAGCACTCCATACCATCCGCAGACATGTGGTCAAGTTGAAATTTCCAACATGGAATTGAAAAGAATATTGGAGAAGACTGTTGGCAATGCTAGGACTCAATGGTCCAAGAAACTTGATGACACCTTGTGGGCATACAGGACAACATTCAAGACTCCAATTGGAATGTCTCCATTTCAATTGTTGTTTGGGAAAGCATGTCATTTTCCTGTTGGGTTGGAGCATAGAGCATTGTGGGCTGTCAAGTTTTTAAACTTTTCCAAGGCAACAGGTGAAAAAAGGTTGCTGCAATTGGATGAACTAGATGAATTCCGTCTGCAAGCATATGAGAGTGCCAGCCTATACAAGGAGAAGACTAAGTTATGGCATGATAGGAAGATCACACCTAGGGATTTCAAAGTGGGAGATCAGGTGCTGTTATTCTACTCAAGGTTGAAATTGTTTCCAGGCAAGTTGAAGTCCAGATGGTCTGGACCATTTGTAGTTAAGAGCATGAAGCCTTATGGAGTGGTGGAAATATGTTCTTGGGACTCTGACTGAAGTTTTACTGTTAACGATTAGAGGTTGAAGCTTTACATTGGATGTGCTGTGGACAGGCAACTGATTTCAGTTGCCTTGTTGGAGGTAAGTTAGATCATACCCGTCAGGCTCGTGACGTTAAACACGCACTAAGTGGGAGGCAACCCACTGTACCAGGTATATGACTTTGATGTTAGTACCATGTCCAAAGAAGAGAAGAGGGAAGAGTTTTGGAAAAAAAATTCTGACAAGTGCTGGGTGCTTCTGGACGTTTTAGCATTCTGAGAGTTGCACTAAGTGAGAAATCTCTGGCCATGCGGGCTAAAACGTAGACACTGAGAGTTTTAGCGCTCTACAAGAGTAATTATAAGAGAACTCTCTAGCCAAAAGCGCTAAAACATTCACACTGACCGTTTTAGCATTTTACTAATGCATCAATTGCAAGCACTCTGGCCCAGCGCACTAAAACGCCCGTCAAGACCGTTTTAGCGTGGAGCTGCACACAACGTGTGTCCACTTATCTGGTCCTGGGCGCTAAAATGGTTGGATTCAACGTTTTAGCGTCGTGTCACTTACTTTGAAATACACGATTTTTCCCTCACTTCTCCCTCACTCTTCTCTTTCACACAATCATTCTCTACACATATCCTCTGCACCTTATGTTGATTTTATCTTCCACATTCCATTCATCTCATCAATATCAAGGTATGTATCATCTTTCCTTCCTTTTCCCTTTATTTTAGCCGAGTTCTTGTGTTATGAATAGTAACTAGGTTTTTTAGGTTTTAATTTTTTTATTTTCTTCATCATGATTCCATCTAGTTCGTGTTATATCCTTGTTGTGGTTGTGTTGTGCTGAAGATCATGCATGATTTCTGGGTTTGAGGTTTGTTTCTCATGTATTTTACTATCAACCTTATGCGCACAGACACAAGGTGTTCGATGGAATGCCCGACTCAGAATCGTCAGGGCACTAAAACGCTGATCCTCCACATTTTAGCACTCGGACAGTGCACACACGTTTACGGCTAGGCCGCTAAAACGCTCCCAGTGACCGTTTTAGCGCCCAGGCCCTGCTGCATACATGAGTTGTTTATCTGATTTTGGGAATTGAGGGGGTGTTTACTGGCATAATGGGGGGGTCTAATTGAGTTATGTTTTCAATCTAAACCTGGGAATTAGATCCCATACTGTTCAATGCTTTACTGATTTGTTTTCTTGATGAACAGAATTATGTCTACATCTCCACCAAAAAAAGGTAGCAAGAAGAGGTCTAGGGTGTCTCAAACTTCTGCACCTACACCACCTCCTCCTGCTTTTGACGATCATTTTTGGAGGAGTGCTGAGCATGAGGACAGATTTACAAAGAAGAATTCCTCTAGACCATTTGTTCGAGAAAGGCAATTTATCCTGGACATGGATGAGTATCCTGAATTCCAGTCTCAGTTGAAGACAAGGGAATGGGTCACATTTGGTGAGATTTTGGTGAATAGCAGCCCGGCCATAGCACGGAAATTTTATGGCAATGCTTATAATGGTGACGAAGGGGAAAGAGGCGTTTTGTTAGTTGGGTGCGAGGAAAGCAAGTCAAATATGATGCCCTACTATTCAGAAGCTTCTAAAGATCAAGCACTGTGATACCACCCAGAATCCCAATTGTGCATTCCGAAAAAATTATCAGAAAATTGACATTCCACCTAGGAGAAAGGATCATGCATTTGAGACTTGGACCAATTTACGGGCAGCCGAACCCATATTGCAAACCATAGCAAAGCCTGGTGAGAAATAGGAAATGACCAAGGATAGGGTCAATCCCAAATTGTTGTGGTTGAGGCAACTGAATGGAGAAGCCCGGGTTTGGTTCCATTTTACAGTCTCCAATATTATGCCTTCCTCCAATCAAGCGGAGGTCAATCTGATGAGGATATAGCGTCCTACATGGACTCCTGATTTTATAGCTTTCTATTATTTGTTTTATTTTTACAGTTATTTTAGTTTAGTTTGTTGAAACAGTTTATTTTTGTAAATTGGTTAAGTACATTGAGATTTCACTGTTTTGTTGATACACATTACGATAGTACTGATGCTATTGGTTGTATTTGAATGTGTTTCAGTGATCCACTGTTGTTTTAGATTTAAATTAGTTGCTAGGGACAGCAACGTTTAAATCTGAGAATCGGGGTGTGATTGAATGGCATTTAAACTTCATGGATATGTCACATGAGTGAATGAGCCAAAACAGGGAAATATCTCAATCTCTTTTCTTTATTTTTTTTTCTTTGTGAATAAATTTTTAGTGTGATTTAGATGTTAGTTGTAGTTTAGAATTTGGATTTTAATTTTTCTTTTATGAAACTTCATGAGGATTTGGCTGATCAGAATTTCAGATGATTGATCAAATTAAGGATATAATCTTATGCTTTGCATGTTGAGAAATGAAATGATTGCATGACTCATTCAATGTGTAAGAGTAGAGAGATTAGTTTTGATGCATAGAGAGGAAGTCAAGCATGCACTCTGAACTGTGAGGAAATTGAGCCTATACAGAAATTTTTGTTCAGAGAGCATTTCACTGCATGAGTAACTCTAGAACTTGCCTTGTTTCTTGTTTGAAATGGTTGATAATGTATAGGGTAGAGGTATTTCCTTCTTGAACCAGAAAGTCAAATGGTCAACCCTTAAGTTCCTGTTGCATGAAACCTTTGAGCCTAGCCTGTTGTTGATGAACCACCACATCTATCCCAATCCTTTAGATTAAAAGTTCAGATAAGTGATAAGGGGTGGAGTGTTTTGTGGGAAGTAAGGTATTTTTGCAATAAGTGAATGTACAAAGAGTTTGAAACATGAGGAAGAAGGAAAGGAAATAAAAAGAAAAGAAGAAAAGGTTGTGAAACACAAAGTGTTTGGAAGAGATAGAGGAAAGTGTTAAAAGACACAAAGTGTCTGAAAGAAAAAGAAAGGAAAATAAAATTTTTGTTAAAGACACAAAGTGTCAGGAAGAAAAGGAGGAAGAAGGTTCAAAGAAAAAAAGAAGAGAAAATGAATGAAAAGGAAGAAAGATTGGGGAATTAGGAAGAAATTGATAAATATTGTGATTCCCTGTTATCTGAATCTGATTCATTTGATCTGAACATTTCCTGCCACAGAAATCCTTACTTCTAGTCAAGCCATACACCAAGCCTCATTGCCAATCATATTAAGACTTTTTTGATCTACCTTATAGATCATTTGTACCATGAATAATGAGAAGATGGGCAAGTGATGTGCCTCTGGTAAGTGTGATTTTTCTGTGTTAAAATTGACAAGAATTGAGTCATAAGAAAGCAATTTAAATACATATTTGCTAATTATGTTGATTCTTTGTATGTCAACAATATGCCCCTTTTAGTTGTCTTTTTACAGGAAAAAGAAGTGAAATTTTGAATTCAAAATTTGAATTCAAAACTGTTTTTAATTTAATTCTTACGTTACGTAATAAGTTTTAATTTAATTCTTTAGTTACGTAATAAGTTTTAATTAAATCTTCAGTTATACGTTTCACGACATTATCGGGAAAGAATTACTGTGCTGTGCGAGGAAAAAAAAAGAGTCTTATAAATAGAACTCTTCACAAAACCCGAAGGTGGAACTCAGAAATTGGGAGGCAGATCTAGACACTTTGAGAGGAACAGCACACGGATCAGCATTTAAAGCTCATCATGTCAAATTCCAAATTATCCTTGATCAACGCTGCACCATTTAAATCACATGTCAAACTATCCTCAATTAACGCTGAAGCAATTAAAGGAAGAATCTGCAATCAAAGCGCTGAATCAAAGCACGGCTGGCACTACAGAAAATAAGGATAGGATGCTTTATCACGTTGAAGTGTCATCCTCATCTATTCACACAACATCACATGGACCAGGCCCAGAAACTCAAGTATAAAAGGGTGGTCCTCCACCATTCCATTCCATTCAGATCTGGACCGGGAGAAGAAAGGGGCAGCTGTGGAGTTCTTCGCGTTCTTCGTTCTTCATCTTCTTCTTCTTTTTCTTTCTCTTTTATTTTTAGTTTATGTTGAATTTTAGATCAGCGATCAGTATGTTGATTGGCTAGATCTTTTTATTGTAGTCAGCGTCACGATCTATATGTGAACCCTTGATACGAAGGATTGATTTGTGGTTTTTGGTTTATATAATTATCTTTATTTTTACTCTGTGCGAATTTTATATTCCCTTTGTTAGAATTGATCAATCTGATAGTTGGGGATATTCTGAGGATCAAAATCCTAGATAGGAATATTGGGGTTTTGATCTCGAAAGGGGGTAAGATAACAATCTGTATGCGTGCTAGGAATAGACGTGTATACGATTGCAGATGCTTAAATTATCGCGCCCATTGCTTGATCCCATGAGAAACATTGCAAGGAATTGGGGTTTCTCATGGGATTAAAGGGTTAACCCTGCAAGGAATTGAGGGTTAACTATTAACTCTTTTTAGAGGATAATTTATCTGAGTGATTATATAAATAATTATTGTAAATCAATCCGGAGTAAAAAGTGGGGATCATTTGGTAAATGAACCCTGGCTACAATGCTTTTCTCATATTCTTTACAAAACAATTTTCATTTTATTATTGTTTTATTTCTCAAAACAAAAATACAAAAATAAGTCTTTTATTTTCAGATTTGAATTTCAATCAATTTGACAATATTTGTCACAACCCTATTTGAATTTTTCCATTCTTTGAGAAAAAGTTTAATTGATATTTGATCCCAATCCCTGTGGAGACGAACTTTTCTTATCACTTTATTACTTGTGCGATCGGTATACTTGCCGGAGAGCATCAAGTTTTTGGCGCCGTTGCCGGGGATTGGTTTATCTTA
This sequence comes from Gastrolobium villosum, assembly GCA_032173675.1. NCBI lineage: Eukaryota > Viridiplantae > Streptophyta > Magnoliopsida > Fabales > Fabaceae > Gastrolobium > Gastrolobium villosum. The sequence goes on along the minus strand of JAVKPL010007138.1, from coordinate 35,645 downwards.
TATCATATAATCTTGATTTTAAAGCTTCGATTTGTGAATATTTGTGAATATTTTTATTTTTATTTTTTTATTTATTTTTTTTATTTTTTTTATCCTTGTTAAAAAGTGCTACTGATCTCTTTTCTAAGTTGTATGCGAGTTAAAACTGCAGAATTTCCATTTGATTCTGAGATCACAAGGACTGAAAAGAGAAACAGGAAACTCTGTCTGAAGAATCACAAATCATGGCCTCAAACAATGTTGCAGACAATCCATTCATGGATACTATTCTGACTCCATCTTTTAATATGCCTAACTCAAGCATTGTTCAACCTGATATTGGTAACAATAATTGGCAGCTTAAATCTTCCAATATTCAATTGGTGGAGAGAGCTCAGTTTGGTGGAGAGGCTGATGAGGACCCTCACAGGTTCATTGACAGATTTCTGATGATCTGTGACTCCACTAAACACCCCTAGGTTTCCAATGATGCAGTCAGGCTGAGACTGTTTCCCTTTGCTCTTAAAGGGAAGGCTTTGAATTGGTTAGAAAGGCAACCAGCAAGAAGTATTCCATCATGGGAGAGTCTCTCAAATAAATTTTTTGCTGAGTTCTTTTCCATGGAGAGGTTTAACCAGATGGTGAATGATATCACCAATTTCACCTAGGCTGAGGGTGAAACTATGTGTGCAGCCTGGAACCGCTTCAAGGATCTAATGAGGAGATGTCCTCATTACCCCATGACCAATGGTGATCAGGTCTGAATTTTTTTTCAATGGGTGTAAACCTGAAGTTCGGATGGTGCTGAATGGTGCAGCAGGTGGTAGCATCAAATCCTTGAGAGCAAATGAGACTCTTGAGTTAATAGAAAGAATGGCTGCCAATGAAAATGAATGTTTGACAGCCAAGCCTAAGAGAGGGATTCTACACCTGGATAACAATGATGCGGTTCTGGCTGAAAATAAATTGTTAGCACAACAGCTAGCAAATTTGACCTCAAGGCTGGACAAGATGCAACTTTCCACTATGCAAGTTGCATCTATGGTTTGTGAATACTGCAAGGGTGAGCATGAATCCAATGAATGCTCATCTTTATTATCTTCTGACTCTCCTCAACAAGTGCAGGTGAATGGAGTATGGTATGAGCAAAGATCTCCACCAAGAAACATTCCTAGGAATCAGAATTTCCCTTCTGGAAATAACAATTTTCAGAGGAGAACTCAAGGCATAGGACTGGATTACAATTCCAACAACTACTTGCAGCCTCCACCAGTCCAAGCTAAGGAGCCTTCTGATTTGGAAAGGTTAGTTGGACAAATGGCCCAACACTCCAATGCCTTCATGGAAGAGACTAGGGCCACCACTAAAAACATGAATGCTTCTATCAGGAATTTAGAGAATCAAGTTGGCCAGCTGGCTAAGCAAGTTGCTGATAAAAATCCAGGCACTTCCTCTAGTAACACATTTAAAAATTCCAAGGAAGATTGTATGTTTATCACAACTAGAAGTGGTAAGGTGGTAGGAGCTCCATAAAAGCTTAAGGTGGTGGAGGAGCCAGAAAAAGAAGAGGAGATTCCTTCTAATGTCCAAACACCTATTCAGAAAGGTGAAGAAAAAGAGCCTCCTATTGTTGCTGAAAAGAAGAAGTTTGAGCTGAGTCCTGAATATGTGCGAGCCATGGCACCTTATCCTGGCAGATTAAATAAGGATGCTCAAAGGCAACAATATGGCAGATTTCTTGATATTTTCAAGAAATTATATATAAATATTCCTTTTGTTGAAGCCTTGGCTGGCATGCCCAGTTATGCCAAGTTTATGAAGGACCTCTTGTCAAGGAAGCACAAGTTGCAGGAATGCCAAACGGTGACACTCACTGAAGAGTGTAGTGCTATAATTACAAAGAAGTTCCCGCCTAAGCGTCATGATCCAGGAAGCTTCAATATTCCTATTGAAATTGGGAACACCAAATTTGGTAGAGCCTTGTGTGATCTTGGGGCAAGTATAAATTTAATGCCCTTTTCTGTTTGTAAATCTTTGGGGATAACTGATTTGAAACCCACTTTGGCATCTCTTCAACTTGCTGATAAGTCTGTAAGAAAGCCTAGTGGAATAATAGAAGATGTTCTTGTGAAGGTAGACAAGTTCATCTTCCCTGCTGATTTTGTAGTGTTGGATATGGAAGGAGGAGCTGAAATGCCACTTTTGCTGGGTAGACCTTTCTTAGCTACATCTCGTGCACTGATTGATGTGGAAAGCGAGAAGCTAGAGCTAAGAATGAATGATGAAACCGTTACTATCCATGTCTTTGATTCTTTAAAACAGTCTTCTCACAAAGACGATTGTTTTAATCTTGAAGTTGTAAAGGAAGAACAAGATGTAGCGGTTGAGCTTCCTCAAAATTTAAAAGATGATGCCAAAGAAGATGGAAACCCAAAAGTGGAAGTGAAAGATCTTCCTAAAAATTTAAATGATGATGTCAAAGAGGTGAGAACGCTTCAAGAGAGGCGTACTCCTACAAAGAAGAAGGTAAGAAGAAAGGAAGTAGTGAACTTCTTTGATACAAGTTGGAAGAGACACCGAGAGCGGAAGTTTGACAAGAGACACCGAGACTCTATCTCTCGGAAAAATCAAAGCTTCAAAGAGTTCTTAACATGGATCCATGGTTTGGATCAAATCTGGGAATTGTGGTCCCATACACCAAGGCACCCAGTACCACCAGATCCTTCATTTGCTGAGTCATCCCACACTGCTGAGGGGGATGACATGGAGGGCTGATCTTATCTCCTTGCTGATGGAGATCTTGTATATTAGTTTATTTTTCTGTTTCGTATTTTTAAGTTATTTTGTGTTGGTATATTTTTCTCTGATGTTTTAATGTGTGCATTATAGTTTCTTCTATATGCCACTATTTGTTCTATTGTGCAGGATTTTCTTCCTTCTTGAGGTTTAATTATTGCTGAAGACAGCAATGCTCTAAATCTGGGAATGGTTGGCTTGCACCTTAGAACTGCAATTCTTCTATCAGGGGAGATATTCTAACTCTTTTAATTTTCTTAGTTATTTTGTGTGCTATATAAAAAAAAGTAAAAAAAAATAGTGTGTTATCCCAGGTTTAGATGTGCTCATCTTGTTAATGTACATGATTAAATTCTTGGGATATATTGTATGACTTTCTGGCATAACATTGCATAGGCATAATTAGAGTGCATGATTGCTCGTTTGTCTGAGTTATTATTGTGAATTCTGATAATGTCTGAAGTCAATTTTCTTGAGTCTGCATTGATACCATAGCTGTGAGGTTTTGAGCCTAAACACTGAAACTTTTGTTGAGAGGCCTCATTGTTATAATACTCTAGAACTTGATTTGTTTCTCTGTGATGCATGCATTGATTGATATGATAAAGGCATTTTGTTCTGATTAGCTATTGGCCAAAATAACCCATCTATATGATATTTTCCCTTGCTAGCCCTTTTGAGCTTGAACTGATTTGTTGTAAAATGACTTGTGGCCTGATTAATGGTTTAGCCAATATCCATAGGACTTGCTTTAGTTGAGATTGAATCAATGAATGTGTTGAAAATAAAATAAAGAAATTGAGGTAAGCTCCATAAAGGTCAAGGAATTAAGGGATGAAAAAATTCATATATACCCTTTAAAAAAAGGGTAAAGTGAAAAGCAAGAAAAAGGAAAAAAATAAAAGGTGGTTGGAAGGAATTAATTCCCGAAATTCTGTGGGAATGTTAGTGGAGCAAAACAATTGATTGGATCTGTTAAAAGTGAAATAATATCAGTTTTCAATCTCTTGGTTGTTTGAGCTACTATCCAAATTTTCCTACCTATTACCCCGGCCAAGTTACAACATGTGAAGTCCTTTTGATCAATTGATGCATGTGTTTGATTCTTCAATTTTAAGAATTTTTGAGAATATAATCAAGCATATGGTAGTGTTATAGCTTTGAGTAATTGAGTGCTCATGATACCCTTAAACACTGAGTGTTGAGTGAACATTATTTATCAGTGTGAGGGGTAATCAATGTAGACTTGTATATTTAAGAAGCTGATGGCATTATTGGAAGTTCATAATATTGAGTCAGACATGCATGGCATATTGTATCTGATAGTGTCTATGATTGTTATGTTGGATTAAGTGAATATTTCCTGGATTAAGTCTTTTACATTGTTGGGGACAGCAACGTTTAAATCTGGGAATGGTTTGATGTGCCTTTGGCAAGTGTGATTTTTCTGTGTTAAAATTGACAAGAATTGAGTCATAAGAGAGCAATTTAAATACATATTTGCTAATTATGTTGATTCTTTGTATGTCAACAATATGCACCTTTTAGTTGTCTTTTTACAGGAAAAAGAAGTGAAATTTTGAATTCAAAATTTGAATTCAAAACTGTTTTTAATTTAATTCTTACGTTACGTAATAAGTTTTAATTTAATTCTTCAGTTACGTAATAAGTTTTAATTAAATCTTCAGTTATATGTTTCACGAAATTTTCGGGAAAGAATTACTGTGTTGTGCGAGGAAAAAAAGAGTCTTATAAATAGAACTCTTCACAAAACCCGAAGGTGGAACTCAGAAATTGGGAGGCAGATCTAGACACTTTGAGAGGAACAGCACACGGATCAGCATTTAAAGCTCATCATGTCAAATCCCAAATTATCCTTGATCTACGCTGCACCATTTAAATCACATGTCAAACTATCCTCAATTAACGCTGAAGCAATTAAAGGAAGAATCTGCAATCAAAGCGCTGAATCAAAGCACGGCTGGCACTACAGAAAATAAGGATAGGATGCTTTATCACGCTGAAGAGTCATCCTCATCTATTCACACAACATCACATGGATCAAGTAAACACTTGAGTGTGAGCATTGGAGAGTGCTTAGTGTGCATTTTCTGAGTGGTGAGGTTCTGTTTGGGTTGATTGTGAGGGCTGTCTTGTTGGGTTGGTGGTGGTGAGGTGTGGTTCTTGGTTTGGGAGGCTTCAAGGAGCTTTCTTTGTGAAGAAAGATCCTTGCTTGTGTGACATTTTCGCGCACCCTTGAAGTCTGAACCTTTGGAGTTGGTGGTGAGCTCCAAGAGCAGCCTTTGCCTCTGTTTTGAACCTTTGGTGAGTTGTCTTCACTTGATCATGTGTTTTGATGGGTTAAAGGTGTCATCTTTGCATGTATTTGGGTTTAGTAAGTAACCAACTGAAAGATTAACCTAAGTGGGTATAAAGATGAATGTTTAACGTTTTGAAGTGTTAAAAATGGAACCTTGGATGGATATATTCACGAAATGCAGAAACTGCATTCTGTCGTGAGATATCCGGATATTTGTCGAACAGATATCTGGATATCGATATCCGGATATGGTATCCGGATATTGATATCCGGATATGGGACCTGTGTATCCGGATATGTTATATCCGGATATGGTCAGTGTGATATCCGGATATGACATATCCGGATATGTCCCTTCTGATATCCGGATATCCTGGGATTTCGCAGAACAGTAGTGGTGCTGTGTGAACAGTAAGCTATTGGGGGTTTGTGGACCCTAGATTTAAGGAAGTTGAACTTTGTAATTAATGAACTAAGTCAGAATTATATGATTAAGGGCTTATGGCTTTGTTGGAAGCCTTAGGACGTAAAACGTAAAGGAAAGGCATAGTCTTTAAGTTGTATGCCTGTGATGCATAAATATTGATGTATTATTGGTCCATATCAGATTGTGATACTGCTGTTTTTGGACTTGAGAGTGGTTGGACTCTTGGCTTGGATAGCTAGCTTGCAAGGTAAGCTTTCGTGTCCTCGGTTTAGCCATTTTATTGTTCCACCATGTCCCTTGGGGATGGGTTTATGCATGCTGTGTTTCATGCTTTAATGTTTTGGAAATTGTTGTTGAGCTATTTATATGCAATGTGCTTTTATGAGATGCATGTGGTGTCCACCTATACGGTAAGCCTGAGTATGTAGTACATACAAGATGGTGAGGCTATGGGTGAGGTGCAAGCGGTGTTCCTTGTACTCATGTAGGTATAGACGTATTCCTACATTTCTCTGGCCAGTAGATTTGATAAACACACATGGCATGATTAATTGCTGCATCGCATAGTTTTGGAACTTATATTGTAAATACTGTTTTTGAACTTATATTACACATGTAAGTGAGCTTGGGGTGGAAGATCCTTGAGGACCCCTTGTCTTACTGAGATTTCTTGTTTAGAGATCTCACCCCACGTTTGGGGATGCTTATTTCAGGATCAGGTAATGTTGAGGGCTCAGGTGGCAGGAGGCCAGAGCTGAGTTGATATTATGATATGCTGGATTTGACTGCTGTTATGATTTTCCGACTGTTGTTTATGTTTTCTGCTAAGTTCATGTTGAGACTGTTATTGGGCATTGTTGCCTTATTTGGTGAGCATGGGGTTTGTCCATGCCACATGGTTGTGTTATTGTCTTTCTAGTTATGTTGTAATTAAAGTATCAGGATTTGACCCAGGCTATGTGTTGTAGTCCTGTGGTTTTAGATACTCACATTATATTTATATATTAGGTATTCCAGTTAGTTGTCTTGCAATTTACATACAGGCAGTATTTTATGAAATTGACTAAGTAATCAAGTTGGTTAAGTTTAATGATGTCATAATTGAATTAAAGAAAAAGTTATTCCGCATTTTAATTAAGCGTGGCTTAATACGATAGTATGTTAACAATCCGGGTTAACACGGGCTGTTACATTTTATGGTATCAGAGCACTTTCTAGGGAAAAGCCTGTATGTATTGCAATAACTTAGGATGTGTCGTTGCGTGTCTACTTTGCGTTCTCTCTGACTGGTGTGTGTTATGATAATGCATATGTGACCACATGGCGTGGGCCTGATCAACTCATTCTTTGTGTAACTTGTGCAGAATCATGGTGCCACCAAGGAGGAACACTAGTACGAGTGAGGATCAATCGGATCCTATCCTGGCTGCATTGGCTGAGATGCAGGCGGCCCGACTAGCCGACCAGGAAGCCACGAGGCTGGCAAACCAGGCGATGCTGGACGCTGTTCGAGATGCGAACCGGCGAGCCACAGCAGAGGTTCTGGAGGAGAACCGGATGGCCAACATGACTATGATGAGGGTCATGTTGGAGGAGTTGAGGGCTGGTCCTGCTGCTGGCCAGTGCCCTCCACCACCTCCACCGCCGCCACCGCCTCCACCTCTGCCTAGTCAACAAGAGGACACCCAGAGCCAGATGGGTGAGGGCAGTCACTTGACGGGGGCTATGCAGACCATCCCCGTATTTGCTGAGGATCGTGACGAGATCGATCGCCGGCTGAATGCTTTCCGCAAGCATAAGCCACCTTCGTTCGACGGATCTTACGATCCCATTACTGCTGCCAGATGGCTACAGGCGCTGGATAAGATTTTCCGGATCATGCGGTGCACCGATCCGCAGAAGCTGTTGTTCGCCACCTACATGCTGGAGGGCGAGGCTCACGAGTGGTGGACCAACCTTTCTCACATCTACGAGATGCAGGGCCATGTGATGACGTGGCCATTCTTCGAGGAGAGCTTTCTGGGTCAGTACTTTCCTTATGACTCTCAGGAAAGGAAGCAAGGAGAGTTTGACCGGTTGGTACAGGGCTCGTTGTCTGTCGACGAGTACCTGGCCAAGTTTAATGAGCTGGTCAAGTTCGCTCATTTCCGCATGGCGAGACCGACTCCCGTTTTTCTTGCTGCTAAGTTCCGGAGGGGACTTAATGAGGACATTGCTGGACATCTTGCTGGTTCTGCTTCGAGAGACTTCTGAGCTTTAGTACAGCAGTGCCGCGACATTGAGGACTACTGCCGTGCGAGTCAGGCCAAGAAGGCCAAGATTGAGGTGCCACAGGGTACCGGCGGTTCCACTCCCTGGAGGAACAAAAATTTTACAAACAAGGGCAAGGGCAAACAGTTGGCGGCTAAGCAAGCGCCAAACCAGTTTAGAAAGACTGCTACTCAGGGGAACGCAGCTAGACCTCCTGCCCCCAGATGCTCGGGATGCGGGAAGTCACACTTTGGGCCGTGTTCTACCGGACAGATGATTTGTTTCCAGTGTGGCAAGGAGGGCCACTATTCCAGAGATTGCCCGACGGCGAGAGTTGCTGCAGTGCAGGCTGTGCCATTGCAGATGGTTCCTACTGGGGCACCAGCCGTGCCACCTACTACGGGACGTGTTTATACTTTGGATCGTCAGCAGTCGGACAGAGCTCCGAACCTGGTCAGAGGTACTGTTACCATTGGCGGTTCAGCTGTTGATGTGCTTTTTGATTCCGGGGCAACGCATTCTTTTGTTGCTACCCCTATTGCTGTGGGGCTTGAGTTGCCCAGTGATGTGCTTTCTCCACCGATGTGGGTGACCACCGCCACCGGAGAAAAATGTTTGACCTCCACTGTTCATCGCGATGTAGCGTTTCAGTGGGATGGCCGTGACTTCTCGGTAGATCTGATAGGATTGCCGATGGCCAACCTGGAGATTATTCTGGGCATGGATTGGTTGTCCAGAAATTGTGCATTGATTGATTGTTGTGCCAAGAAAGTGGTGATGTCTCCGGGTGGGTCCACAGCCAGTTCCTCACCGTTCATTTCAGTCCTGCAGGCGGGAGGGCCTTGAGAGCAGGGGCATTTGGCTATGTCATGTTGGGAGGTTTGGTGAGTAGGACACGGGAGGATCTCACTGGCATTCCTGTGGTGAGGGAATTCCTCGAGGTGTTTCCCGAGGAGATTCCTGAGTTCCACCGCAGAGGGAGATAGAGTTCTCCATAGACTTATTGCCTGGTGTGGGGCCTATCTCATTGGCTCCATACCGGATGTCGCCACCAGAGTTGGCGGAGCTGAAGAAGCATATTGAGGAGCTTTCAGCAAAAGATTTCATTCGGCCGAGTGTGTCTCCCTGGGGAGCACCGGTCATTTTTGTGAAAAAGAAAGATGGGACCATGCGGTTGTGCACCGACTACAGACAGTTGAACAAGGTGACAATCAAGAACAAGTATCCTCTTCCACGCATTGATGATTTGCTGGATCAGCTCAGGGGTGCTTGCGTATATTCCAAGATCGATCTCCGGTCCGGTTACCATCAGATACGGGTAAAGCCGGAGGATGTCCCAAAGACAGCGTTTCGCTCGAGGTACGGGCATTATGAGTACTTGGTGATCCCGTTTGGACTCACCAATGCACCCGCGGTGTTCATGGACTACATGAACAGGATCTTCCAGCCGTACCTGGATCAGTTTGTGATCGTCTTCATTGACGACATCTTAATTTACTCCAAGACGGAGGAGGAGCATGCTGAGCACTTGAAAATTGTTTTGCAAGTGTTGAAAGAGAAAAAGCTATATGCTAAGCCGTCGAAATGTGAGTTTTGGCTCAAGGCGGTGAAATTTCTGGGTCATGTGATTTCCGCTGATGGAGTTGCAGTTGATCCTAACAAGATTGAGGCCGTGATGGACTGGGAGAGGCCCAAGACGGTTACAGAAGTGAGAAGCTTCTTGGGTTTGGCAGGGTACTATAGGAGGTTCATAGAGGGATTCTCCAAGATGGTGCTACCGATGACTCGCCTTACCCGAAAGGAGACTCCATTCGTGTGGACACATGAGTGTGAGGAGTGTTTCCAGGAGTTGAAGGAGAGACTGACTACTGCTCCTGTGTTAGTCCTTCCTGATCCTGCGGAACAGTTTGAGTTATACTGCGATGCCTCTGGTAAAGGGCTAGGCTGTGTGTTGATGCAGAAAGGGAAAGCTATTGCCTATGCTTCAAGACAGTTGAAACCTCATGAGGAGAACTACCCGACTCACGACTTGGAGTTGGCAGCCATTGTTTTTGCTTTCAAGATTTGGAGGCATTACCTATTTGGCATGAAGTTTGCTGTATTCAGTGATCACAAGAGCCTGAAGTATCTGTTTGACCAGAAGGAGTTGAACATGAGACAGCGAAGATGGATGGAGTTCTTGAAGGACTACGACTTTGAGTTGAGGTACCATCCTGGCAAGGCCAATGTGGTAGCCGATGCTTTGAGTCGGAAATCCGTGAGCTTATCCAGCTTGATGATGAACGACTACGAGGTAATCGAAAAGTTCAGAGACTTGAGAGTGAACTCCTTGTTTGGGGGCGCACTGCTCGAAATGGAAACAGCGGAAGTGATTAATGAGCTGATGGAAAAGATTAAAGAGGCGCAAGTGCAAAGAGAGTGCCTTGATTATGTGAAGAACCAGGACGGTGTGTCTTGGAACGAGGATGGATTGCTGCTGTTCCAGAAGAGGATTGTTATTCCTCGAGGGCCATTGACCGAAGAGGTTATGGCAGAGGCTCATAAGGGCCGGTTTACTATCCACCCTGGTGCTACAAAAATGTACCAGGACTTAAAGGGGAATTTTTGGTGGCCGGGCATGAAGAAGGACATAGCGGTCTTCGTGTCCAAGTGCCTTATTTGTCAGAAAGTGAAGATTGAGCACCAGAAACCGTCTGGTAAACTTCAACCTCTTGAAATTCCACAGTGGAAGTGGGAGAGTATTTCCATGGACTTCGTGGTGGGATTGCCTAAAACTCAGGCTGGTTGTGACTCTATCTGGGTCATTGTGGACAGATTGACCAAGTCTGCCCATTTTCTTCCAGTGAAGGTGAGCTTCACTACAGAGCAGTTGGCCAAACTATATGTCCGTGAGATTGTGAGGCTTCACGGGGTGCCCGAGAGTATCATCAGTGATAGGGACCCGAAGTTCACATCTCGGTTCTGGGAGGCGCTGCAGGAGGCTTTTGGTACGCAGTTGAGATTGAGTACCGCCTATCACCCTCAGACTGACGGACAGACTGAGCGGACCATCCAGACATTGGAGGACATGCTGAGAGCTTGCACGTTGGAGCAGGGTTCTGCATGGGATAGGTACCTTCCATTGGTAGAATTTTCGTACAACAACAGTTTTCATGCTAGTCTGGGCATGGCACCCTACGAGGCACTGTATGGTAGGAGGTGTCGGACTCCTACCTGCTGGTCTGAGGTTGGAGATAAGGAGCTATTTGGCTTGGACTTTGTCCAAGATACTACCCAGCAGATCCAGATGATCAGAGAAAAGTTGAAGCAGGCGCAGAATCGCCAGAAAAGCTACTATGATATCAAGCATCGACCACTGGAGTTCAGTGAGGGTGAGCACGTGTTTGTGAAACTTTCACATGTCACCGGTGTTGGACGGGCACTCGGAGTGAGGAAGTTGAGCCCGTGGTTCATTGGGCCCTACCAGATCCTTAGTAGAGTAGGACCTGTTGCCTATCGACTCGCCTTGCCTCCGAACCTAGCCAACATCCACGACGTGTTTCACGTGTCTCAGCTTCGGAAGTACATAGCAGATCCTTCGCACGTGGTGCAGCCGGATGATGTGGAGGTTCGGGAGAACCTAAAGACTCCCGTCGGACCACTCAAGATCCTCGATCGAGGCGAGAAACAGCTTAGAAGCAAGATCATTCCGATGGTCAAGGTGCAGTGGACTGGGCGTAGTCCCGAAGAGTGCACGTGGGAGCGAGAGGATGAGCTTCTCCGACAGTATCCCGACTTTCGAGACAGGTATGTTTCTGATTTTGAGGACAAAATCCTTAAAAAGGTGGGGTGAATGTAAGAACCCGCACCGCTAATTAAGGTAATTAGTGAATTAATTATGATAATTAGGAAATGATTCCATGATTGACCTTAATAATTATAATTGGGCTTAAATAATTACACTGAGTGAGTAAAAAGGCTGAAAGTCGCTTTTCGGAAGAAAAGCGCAGATACCGGTTCTGCTACCCGGTATAAATGCGTACCGGAAAAGTATCCCAGAAAATTATAACGAATGCATGATAATTATTAGAATATTATGTAGGACATGTAAAACTAGTTTCAAGTCAAAATAACGTAATCTGATGCCAGAACTGATACTGGCTATGGAAAAGCGCGTACCGGAAAGGTACTCCGAAAAATAAAATAAAAATATGACAAATCTTAGAAAAATGTGTAGGTCTAGATTCCAAAGTTTGGGATCAAGATCTTTTACTTTGCTATTAAGGCTAATACTGCGCGTATGTGGCCTTGTGCCTATAAATAGACACATTATGGCACAAAACCCTAGGCCATACACAACTCCTACGTGAACTTCGCTGCAGCCTTGTGACCAGCCACCTTGTTCCTCCATTTCTTCCTCCTTTCTCACCAAAGTCACCTCCTTTGATCATTGTTTCCCTTCTTGATCAAGTAAACACTTGAGTGTGAGCATTGGAGAGTGCTTAGTGTGCATTTTCTGAGTGGTGAGGTTCTGTTTGGGTTGGTTGTGAGGGCTGTCTTGTTGGGTTGGTGGTGGTGAGGTGTGGTTCTTGGTTTGGGAGGCTTTAAGGAGCTTTCTTTGTGAAGAAAGATCCTTGCTTGTGTGACATTTTCGCGCACCCTTGAAGTCTGAACCTTTGGAGTTGGTGGTGAGCTCCAAGAGCAGCCTTTGCCTCTGTTTTGAAACTTTGGTGAGTTGTCTTCACTTGATCATGTGTTTTGATGGGTTAAAGGTGTCATCTTTGCATGTATTTGGGTTTAGTAAGTAACCAACTAAAAGATTAACCTAAGTGGGTATAAAAATGCATGCTTTAACGTTTTGAAGTGTTAAAAATGGAACCTTGGATGGATATATTCACGAAATGCAGAAACTGCATTCTGTCGTGAGATATCCAGATATTTGTCGAACAGATATCCGGATATCGATATCCGGATATGGTATCCGGATATTGATATCCGGATATGGGACCTGTGTATCCGGATATGTTATATCCGGATATGGTCAGTGTGATATCCGGATATGACATATCCGGATATGTCCCTTCTGATATCCGGATATCCTGGGATTTCGCATAACAGTAGTGGTGCTGTGTGAACAGTAAGCTATTGGGGGTTTGTGGACCCTAGATTTAAGGAAGTTGAACTTCTGTAATTAATGAACTAAGTCAGAATCATATGATTAAGGGCTTATGGCTTTGTTGGAAGCCTTAGGACGTAAAATGTAAAGGAAAGACGTAGTCTTTAAGTTGTATGCCTGTGATGCATAAATATTGATGTATTATTGGTCCATATCAGATTGTGATACTGCTGTTTTTGGACTTGAGAGTGGTTGGACTCTTGGCTTGGATAGCTAGCTTGCAAGGTAAGCTTTCGTGTCCTCGGTTTAGCCATTTTATTGTTCCACCATGTCCCTTGGGGATGGGTTTATGCATGCTGTGTTTCATGCTTTAATGTTTTGGAAATTGCTGTTGAGCTATTTATATGCAATGTGCTTTTAAGAGATGCATGTGGTGTCCACCTATACGGTAAGCCTGAGTATGTAGTACATACAAGATGGTGAGGCTGTGGGTGAGGTGCAAGCGGTGTTCCTTGTACTCATGTAGGTATAGACGTATTCCTACATTTCTCTGGCCAGTAGATTTGATAAACACACATGGCATGATTAATTGCTGCATCGCATAGTTTTGGAACTTATATTGTAAATACTGTTTTTGAACTTATATTACACATGTAAGTGAGCTTGGGGTGGAAGATCCTTGAGGACCCCTTGTCTTACTGAGATTTCTTGTTTAGAGATCTCACCCCACGTTTGGGGACGCTTATTTCAGGATCAGGTAATGTTGAGGGCTCAGGTGGCAGGAGGCCAGAGCTGAGTTGATATTATGATATGCTGGATTTGACTGCTGTTATGATTTTCCGACTGTTGTTTATGTTTTCTGCTAAGTTCATGTTGAGACTGTTATTGGGCATTGTTGCCTTATTTGGTGAGCATGGGGTTTGTCCATGCCACATGGTTGTGTTATTGTCTTTCTAGTTATGTTGTAATTAAAGTATCAGGATTTGACCCAGGCTATGTGTTGTAGTCCTGTGGTTTTAGAGACTCACATTATATTTATATATGAGGTATTCCAGTTAGTTGTCTTGCAATTTACATACAGGCAGTATTTTATGAAATTGACTAAGTAATCAAGTTGGTTAAGTTTAATGACGTCATAATTGAATTAAAGAAAAAGTTATTCCGCATTTTAATTAAGCGTGGCTTAATACGATAGTATGTTAACAATCCGGGTTAACACGGGCTGTTACATTCTTCGTTCTTCGTTCTTCATCTTCTTCTTTTTCTTTCTCTTTTATTTTTAGTTTATGTTGAATTTTAGATCAGCAATCAGTATGTTGATTGGCTAGATCTTTTTATTGTAGTCAGGGTCACGATCCATATGTGAACCCTTGATACGAAGGATTGATTTGTGGTTTTTGGTTTATATAATTATCTTTATTTTTACTCTGTGCGAATTTTATATTCCCTTTGTTAGAGTTGATCAATCTGATAGTTGGGGATATTCTGAGGATCAAAATCCTAGATAGGAATATTGGGGTTTTGATCTCGAAAGGGGGTAAGATAACAATCTGTATGCGTGCTAGGAATAGACGTGTATACGATTGCAGATGCTTAAATTATCGCGCCCATTGCTTGATCCCATGAGAAACATTGCAAGGAATTGGGGTTTCTCATGGGATTAAAGGGTTAACCCTGCAAGGAATTGAGGGTTAACTATTAACTCTTTTTAGAGGATAATTTATCTGAGTGATTATATAAATAATTATTGTAAATCAATCCGGAGTAAAAAGCGGGGATCATTTGGTAAATGAACCCTGGCTACAATGCTTTTCTCATATTCTTTACAAAACAATTTTCATTTTATTATTGTTTTATTTCTCAAAACAAAAATACAAAAATAAGTCTTTTATTTTCAGATTTGAATTTCAATCAATTTGACAATATTTGTCACAACCCTATTTGAATTTTTCCATTCTTTGAGAAAAAGTTTAATTGATATTTGATCCCAATCCCTGTGGAGACGAACTTTTCTCATCACTTTATTACTTGTGCGATCGGTATACTTGCCGGAGAGCATCAGCAAGCCTATGGAAGTTTGAGTGCAGTGAAGAATGAGTGACAAGTTGATCCCTAAACACTAGTGTGCAAGAGAGTTAAATTCTCACAATTTTTGAGAAGTTCCTAGTGAGGGGGTGTTTTTGTTTGGAAAGTCTCTGTATGTCATCTTTACTAATCTGTTGAAAAAGCACATATGATGTTGGGCAAGTCATAAGAAATAAGAGATTGCATGGTTGTAAGTTGTATCAATGTGATCTTTTGTTGAATTAAGTCTATCCTCATGAGTTTCATCTGTAAGAATCTTTAATCCTTCTTTATTGTAAGTTCATTACTGAGGACAGCAATGTCCAAATCTGGGAATTGTGATAAACCTCTAGTTCATCAGGTTTTTCAGCATAAATTAGTATCAATTTGTGTGATTAATTGGATGAAAAGGAGGTTAATGTCTTAGAAATCCCTCAAGTGCAAGTTCTGAAAGCTTTGTGGAAATTTACACTATGTTGTAGGGAAAGGAAGCCCAAAAAACATCAGAAAGAAGGAAGAAGATTTTGGAGAAAGGGAGAATGCCTAATTGTTGAGCGCTAAAACGGCCACACGGACCGTTTTAGCGCGCTGCTGCAGATTGAAGGAGAAAGTTGCTGGTGTTGAGCGCTAAAACATCCACACAGAACGTTTTAGCGCGCTGCTGCGAATTAAGAGCGGAAGTTTCTAGAGCTCATTGCTAAAACGTCCACACCGAACGTTTTAGCGCGCTGTTGTTGGAAAAGTTTCGGGTCTTGGGCGCTAAAACCTCCTGATCAACCGTTTTAGCGCCCTTATGTGGAAAAAGTCTCTGGTCTCGGACGCTAAAACGTTCAAATCAAGTGTTTTAGCGTTGGAGTCAGTTAAAAGCAGTTGGGTATTTGCCAGCCATGGACGCTAAAACGCCCATCAAGACTGTTTTAGCGCCCAATGCAGTTAAAAGCAGTTGGACAAGCGTCAAGCCTGGACGCTAAAACGCCCATCAAGACCGTTTTAGCGCCCATGTTATTTTTCAGCAGAATTTGTAACACTATAAAAGGCAAAGGCCTTCACATTTTTATCTCTCTACCATATCTCTCTCTCTCTCCTACATCAGATCATCTGATCTGACTTCTCTCTCTCTTATTTTCCAAATTCTTAGGAGTAGTGTTTCATATGTAATTACACTTTAAGATTGAAGACTTACTATCATGACAATGGAGTTTGTTCTTTCTTCTTCTTTTGTATTTATTTCAATTATGTCTGAGTAGAGTCCTTTGTAGTCTGATTCAATGGAACTCAAGTGTGAATTTATAAATGGTTAATTAGATATTTTGTTTCTCTATTATGTGATTTGTATGAAGTTGTTTTGATCAATTCTTCTTGTTAATGGAATAGTGTAGAACAGACATGTTTACATTGTTCTATAGTTGACAACTTTATCATTAGTGTTTTAGTAGTCAAGACATTGATGCTATGATACTAGTGTAATCTTAAGACCTTAGTAATTAATGCATGTATTATGAAAGGAATCACCAAGACATTGGGGTTTCTGATTAATGTGTCTATCAGGGTAGTAAGACATTACATCTTGATGATAAGTAAAAGGTTGATTAACATCACATAATAGATAATTCATGATGGAAATTGGTTCATTCATAAGTTCATGCTTGAGGGAAATTGACATCTGAGTACTTGTTAATTTATATTCATATTTTGTGTGTTTTGAAATTCTTTAATTTTATGCAATCTAAATTTCTAGTGACAAGAAATCCATGCAATTCAGAACTTTTTGGTTGATTCAACTCAATAACATCTGGATAGTCAGTGCTTGACACAATTCCTCATGGGAACAATCTTTACTTATCATTTTTATTACTTGAATGACTAGTGTACTTGCTAATCTGACAACACGTTTCCTGGAAAGTGATCAAAAACATTAAATGAATGCAGCATGTGCAATAAATGCTCTCAATCCGTTCCCCTTTTAATATAATTTCCAAAGGATTACGTCATCATTCGTTCCCCCACTATTTTTTTGTCATAAAGATGTAAAACAAGGGTTGTATTGCTAAAGTTTCTCATCAGATGAGGGAACAGATGGTATTTTGCCATCAAAATGGGCTTAGATTGGAACGAATTTATGTCCCATTAAACACCCCAAAACTAAACTGTTGGTTTTCTTCAAACAACTCAGAAATAGTGGCTTAGGTTGCTCAATTTCAAAGAATAGCTCAACATTAAAAACTTGAGCCAGTGAGTAATCATAATCTTTTCAAAAATGAACTACTATCCACATATAAGTAGAAAGAATTTGTTCCAAGGTAAGTGAAAGTTGTTGATCTTCTGTCTCACTATCACTCAGGGTTTGGTGTTTCTCTATCTATTCCTGAATGTGATTCTTCAGAACTTGCTTCTCTGCTGCTTTCCCATGAATTACAGATGTCTTCCCTTCCAAGGATCTTTGAGAAGATGGTGAAAGGGCTTAAACATGGAGTGGTTACAGGTTTAGGGGCTGGGAACATTTTTTTTCTCGTTACTTGGTTTAGAGCTAGACTTTCTTTTTAAGGGAACACCTTGACTTTCTGTACCTTCTTTTTCTCCTTTGGAGAAAGATTTCTGGTATTTTCTTCTGAATTCTTTTGAATGGTTATTCCCATTTTCTTTGTTTTATTGCTTCTGTCCTTTTTGCTCAATTTGTATCTGTTCTTTGCCCTTTTGGTTATACCTGGTGATGTATTGGTAACTATGAATGGGGTGGATGTGTTTGGTGTTGTGGAATGAAGTGTTTGGATGGTTGATCCTTGTTAGTGGAACTCATCAGTTCTTCAACAGTACTCATAACATTAAGGCAAGTTTAGAAGTTTCATTGTGGTTACACCTCAGGAACACTCTCATGAGTAAGTATTTGGCCTTTTTCGTTCCTCACCAGCTTAGTTCACACAGATCAGCATCCCTCAGAAATCTGAAGATTAAATTCACTTCTCTTTTCCTATTTCAAGCATTCAGAGAAAGAACAAGAATGATTAGTCATTGACTTTGTGCTTTATGCAATTGGCTATTAAAAATTTCACAGCCACAATACTATAACTGAAATGTACGTACCAAGCAGTTTGAACAAAAAGATTTTTCATTTCAAAAAAGAGATAATTACAATAGCAAACGGGAAGGGAGATAAATACACATTACTGAAAGTAAAAGAGAATTTAAAAACAACTAGGAGGGTTTTCTCCTTTTCATTGGGGACGTCTCTTGTCCAAGGTGGTGTCCTTCTGAGTACTTGTCTTAGCTTCTTTAGCATCATCAATTTCCTCTTGCGTGAGTGGTCTTCTCCAGAGCTGATCTCCTAGTCTTCTTACTTCAGCCTCAGGTAGCCACTTCTCAGCGTCTTTCAGTAGATCACTGATTATTGCAACAAGGTAATTGATGGTGGACCTCAGCATTGTCCTACCATGATGAATGTTGACAAGCTGCCCTTCAACATCCAATAGCCTCATTTCCAACTGATAGATTCTCCTCTCCAAGTACGTTCCAAATGCCTTGAGAGCTTCTTTGGTTTCTTTTCATTCTTCAGCATGCTTGAGGAGGAGTTTACTAAGCAGCAACTCAGCTCTACTATTTTTCAGGGAGTTAGAGAGTATCAGGGAGTCAGATGCTTTTCTAATTTCACTCTTAACAGCTTGCATTGTTGGTTCAGAAGCGACAGCACTGGTTTCTCTGATGCTGGCTTGAATGGTGCTGAGAAGCTGCTCTCTATCTCCCTTCTGTTGTTCCTGGAATTTGGTGAAGGAAGATGAGAGTTGGTCCAACCCGTTCCTCAGAGCCTTAAGCTCTTCATTAGTGCTTGTCATGTCAACCTAAGGAACAGATTACTTTGCAGGCAGCAGCTTTTCTATTTTCTTCCCCATCATTTCAAAAATTTCAGCAATCCCAATTTGTGACTTCTTCTTTATTGGAAGGGGAATTGCTGGAATAGGGGAGGAAGGCATCTGTTTGCTTTGCTGGCTGTTGCCAACAACAGGAGGTTCTTCAGGTGCTTTCCTGGTGACAACCTCTGGTGCTTTGGATGATGTGGGGATTGCTTCAGTGTGCTCCTCCATCAGTGGAGGAACCTCCAGACCTTCCTCTTCTGCTAAAGCTCTAGCCAGAGCCTCGTCCCCAGTAATGTCAGGACGGTTAACAGGATACAAGAGGGGGCCTCCCAGACTGATTTTCCTGGGAATATATGTCCTTTTCTTCTTTTTAGGGGATTCAACAAGAATCCCATTTTCTTTGTCAGCTTTCTTTTGTGGCTCAGCTTCTTGCTCAGCCACTGATGTTTAAGCAGCAGGTGCTGCATCCTTTTCTGTTACCTCATCTCCTCTTTGTTGCCTAGGAGAGGGTTTTGGCATTGGAGGTGGTGGTGAAGGTTGAACAGTTGATGGTGGAGGGGACAGAATGTCAGAAGGATTTGTGGAAGAGCTACTTGAGGACATCTCCTTAGCAGCTGGGGTATGTTTCGATATTCCCCCTATTTTCAGTCTTTTTGAAAGGGGCTCATTGTCCCCACTGCTGTAAGTAAACTGGCCTTGAAGGTCGATGCATGTGAGAGGGAAAAACAAGAATTTTCTCACAGAAATACACATGCAAACAGTTATTCATGCTTTAAGACAGCATGATGTTACCTTGTTTATGATCTGATCGTCAGGGAGATCACTTGTCAGGTTTGAAGGGTTCAAACCCTCTAACGTTGATCCACACCACCCTTCGTTAATGATGCAAGAACGCCTTCTTGAAAGCCACCATATGACCACCACAGTGAGGCTTGCTATGCGCTCAATAGGTGAAGATAGAGGCTAGGTTTAGTATTTAGAAGAGTGAAGTCTTCAACATGAAAACTTCACTAGAGTGTGGCACATAGAGGAGGAGAATAGGCTAGGTTTTTGTGAAAACCCTAAGGAGAAAACTAGTCCTTTTATGCGCATAAGTGGTTACTTAGTAGGGAGAGAATGAGAAGATTTTCCTCACTTGAAAACCAGTCAATTTGTGCGCATGGTTGGAGGGGATAAAGGAGTTGTTGCAATTCAAAATTGCTAACAACCTTTCCTTTGAATCCTTATAAGATTAGGTCATTATCCTTTCAAGATTCTGACCTAATGGTCATCATATGACCAGTCACTCATGCGCCCCACTCAGTCCCAATATGAGTCCAGATACGTTGAGTAGTTGCATTCAGATTTGAACCAACTAACTCACTGATTCTCTCAACCAACCAAATCAGAATTGGAGCACATTTAGTTGACAAGATGACACTAACTTGCAACCAAAGTGGCGCACCACTCCCTTCATTGGATAAGGTCAAATATCTTTACTTGATGCAGGGGATTTGTTCCAACAAGATCTCATCTTATCCTTTTATTATGAAACAACTTTTCATAGGCAATTCAAATTCGAATTCAAACACTTGAATTCAAATGTTAAAACATTTAAATTCAAAATTCAAATTCAAATTTCAAATTTCAAATTCAAGATTTCAATTTCAAAATCCAATTTCAAAATTCAAATTTCGATTTTCAAATTTCAAATTCAAAATTCGAATTTCAAAATTCAAATTCCAAATTCAAAATTCAAATTTTAAATGTTTGATAATTAATTTAACTAATTAAATTAATTACTAATGTCTTGGACTATCCAAGCCCATTACTTTGATCCATGCGCCCTCTAACCATCAGGTGGGCTTCCAAACAACTTCTTGGGCTAACAGCCATTATTATGCCCAATACCTTTAAAGCTAGTTCATCATGACTACAAGGTGTTAGTGTGTGACCCATTAGGTCCAACATAGCCTCTGACATAAGTGGACTCGGGCCCAACAAGCCCACAACCCAATTAATGACACATATTTTGTTGCCCCAGAGCTAATCAGATTAATGACTTGATCATCCTATTACACATATTTGGTTGTCGTATGTGTTTCCCTTTGTCTCGGTTATCTTCCCATTAACCTAGGGTAAGGAAATGTATCAACCCCTACGGTTTAGGGTAAGCTTTATTCGAAATAGGGAATCTTCAATTTACTGACTCTAAAGGCGGATCATCTCATGATCTCTTTTACTATGCATAGATTCCCCAGTCCCTGTAAATGTCATCCCGATTTCTCCGGTTTACAGATAACCTAATCTCTCACCGAGATTTGATGAATTCCTTCAACTTATCACCCTAGCCCTGTGCTCTTTCAGGACACGCCCAACAGTGTACCTATGAGTCTCCATGTTTCAGGTAGACGAGGCATACAATCAAAGCATGCCTTCTAGAACACAGTCTAGGTAATAACCTCTGGTCTAAGAAAAGACATACCCAAATATAAAGAGACTACTCTAATGATACTATATGTGAGATTTCCTCATAGAGTCTCTTTTTGGGTCTATTCAGTGCGAGCTATACTCTTATAGGTCCACCCACGACTTTAGCTAAGACATCTCCATATCTGTAGCACATGAGGTCTTTACCTTGTATCCATATACAAGTAGATAAGTCGTGCTAGTCTTACCGAGATCACTGATCCCCAATCTCAGTGTCTCTAGACTAGGAACATAAAATTAGGAATAAACGTGCGATATCCTTGAATCCTCATGATCGTGATCTCATCATAGATACTCAAGAGATACCTGTTCTATTCCAAGGGGTTTATCCAGTTTGTTCATATAATATTAACAATAATACCGAGACATAATAAGAAACCGGATAAAGAGTGCTTTTATTCATTTGCGACAAAAAGTTCTACATCTAGTGTCCTTTATTTAATCAAAAGATTGTCTCTAGGACACCCATATACTAACAACTGCTTTCTTCCTTATCAGAAAGGGTGATAGGTTTCTTAGAGGTTGTTCCCTCTGGCCTCTTGGTGCTGATGAAGGCCCTCTTCAACCTTTGGCTGGAACGTTCCCCCTTTCTTGGGGTAGCTTTAGCAGGGGACTTCTTTTTGCCCTGTTTGCTCTCAGTAGCAACAGAGGCATCCTTCTTTACCTTGATGGGAGGGGGAACATATATCTTGCCTCAGTGTAGGAAGAAGTGGTTGATTTTGAAGGGGTGACCTTCTTCTTCTTTTGTGGGGCCTTTCTGCCCTCTTCTTCCTCATTATTGAAGACAGTGCGTCTGAATGCTTCAGGCACTGGTACAACTGTCTCAATGTAAGTGGTTTTAAGACCATTCCAGGTCTTGGAGTCGATGACAAACGCCACCACCGTCTCGTCATTCTTGTAAGTTTTCACACCAGCTCTCAAGCAGAGCTTTGTGATCAGGCAGAGAAGGCAGACAGTAGTCTTTCTTATCTCCTTATTCAGCCTGCCGTAAATAAGAGGTACTGCATCAAAAGGAATGTTCCTTATGATGCAATAGATTTGAACTTGGAGTGCCCACTTGACAGTGGCCTCATGAGTGGAGGGAGTGAGGTTAGAGTTGGCAAACAATGCCCAAAATCGGGCTTCGTCCCTCATGCTTCCTTTATAGAGGGACCCCTTGGTGTAGGTAGGGTTCTGGATGGCTATCGTCTCCTTCACGTCCCGCAGAAATTTGGCAATGTCTTTACTGTCTATGTACTCTTGGTACGGACAGTTGGAAGTGGTGGGAAGGTGGAGTACCTCTTTGATAGTAGTGGGGGAGAATGACACCTTCTTCCCCCTCACTTCGACCTCGTCAGTGATGTCCTCTTGAGGTAGCCTCTTTGCTTGATATAGGAACTCAGCCACCAAAAAGATGTTCACCTCTCGTTCGTCAGTGGCAAACAGGAGCCACTTGAGGCTGGTCAATGCATCTTTTACGAAGGAAGGCATAGAGGCTTTATCTTTCATGAATATGTTCCTTTCTGGATAAAGGTGGATAATGGATTCAGTGATTTCAGGTTCCTGGCCACGGCTAGCCACGGAAATCACTGTTACTGAGAGTTTGGTCATTTTCAGTAGAAAGGAGGTTAGGGAAAAAATGCAGAATGAGGGAAAAAGTCTCTAAGTTAGTAGGGAGTAGTAAAAATTGGAGGAAGACAGAGATGAGTTTAAATAGACAACTAGAGGAGGTGAAATGGAGAGTCTTTTGGGACGTGGAGGTTGAAGAGAGGGAGTTACAGAGGTAGTGGAAAAGGGACGTTACAGAATGAAAGGTCAGGGGTTAGTGATGATGGTTGTGAGGAGGTGGAACGGTTCAGGTCAGAAACATGGGAGAGAATGAAGGCAGAAGGGATCAGTTGCATTGATGGTTGAGGAGACAGTTGCTTTTCAGGGCACATTTTCATAATACGCAATAAATGCGCATTTGATACGGCTGCGTATCTTTTGGAGTGACTCGGCAGGGACAGGTGTCCCTGTTACTCTTATCTCCTTAACCAGGGATCGTTCCCTTTGTCTTTTCCTATATTAAATTAAATACTTACTAACCCTATTTAAGCTACAAACCTATCTAATTTAACAGTTATATTTGAAAATGAATACTACTTATTTAAAAAAATTATTTATTTTTTTTATTTGGGTATATGTGGTTGTTGAACCACCCCAAAACTACGTTCCTGGAACGGAACGTATTTTATTTGGACTTGGAGTTGAACATCAGACGTTCCCTCCATTTTGGGAGCTGTGTGGTCAAGTGTAACCACCCCAAAACTTTGCTCTTTGTTAGAGAGCAAATGTATCCACTGGGTTGCCTCCCAGTCAGCGCTTAGTTTATTATCTTTAGCTAGACATGGTACTTACTTCTTATGTCTCTGAGGAGGTTGAGGGAACTTCAGTATCCCCTGGTAACTTTCCTGGTATCCTGGTGTTGAGGTTGGCAGCAATCTGTCCCAGGTGGGACTCAATGTTCCTGACCACTGCATCATTCCTGGTGACATATTCTTTGACATAGTTTTCCAGGGTGTTGATGCGTTGGTCATCTCTGTGGAACGAAATGTAAGTGGTTCTTCTTTGTTGTTCAAATGCTCCATTGTTGCTGCCCTGTTGATATTGTTGCTGCTGATTGTTGAATGGTCTGGTTCATGGGTGGCCTCCATTGGGGATTGTGGTTCTGATCCTTCATTATAGTTCCTCTAGGATTTGGATTGGTGTTGCGTCCTGCTTCTTGATTGTCTCTGGCTTGGTTGAAGTTCATGTTTCCAAAGTTTTCTGCATAGCACACCAAGGAAGTAGATGGACAATCTGTTGAATCATGAAGGTCACCACAGGCTGAGCATGGTTCTATTTCAGCAGCTGTGAGTTGTAAGACTTCCATCTTTGGTGCTTCTTGATCAGATTTCAGGATCTTCACCTCATTCATGAGTGAGGCTAGCTGGGCTTCCATGGCAGTTTGTTTGTTTAACTTGAGCATGCCAGGCTTCCTTACTGGGCTGATCCTGTCTAAGGGCCATTGATGTGTCTCTGGCAAGTTATGTTTTCCAAGCCAAAAACAATAGGAATTTAATCATAAAAAAAGCATGTTTTGTTTATTAATTGTTTTTATTATTTATTTTTTCTATTTATTTTTTCTATTTTTTGTTTATTTCTCATTTTTTATATGATTTTTATAGATTAAAGTGTGAAAGAGATTCGAAAATTTGAAAAACAAGAAAGGGAAGACCGCGCGAGAGCCCAAACAAAGCGCCAGAGGGTCGTGTCACTATTAAATCAAAATTTGAATTCAAATCTGTTTTTAATTTAATTCTTCTGTTACGTAATAAGTTTTAATTTAATTCTTCCGTTACGTAATAAGTTTTAATTTTATTCTTCCGTTACGTAATAAGTTATAATTTAATTCTTTCGTTATACGTTTCACCAGAGGGGAATTTTCGGGAATTGCGAGAAACCCTAATTGGTGGCTATACAAAGGGATCCTCTTCACAGAACCGGGGGAACTCATATTCTGCAGAGAACGCTAACGGCTGCGCTGAAGAACTCTTCCACCTTTCATCTTTTTCATCTTGTTCTTCTTTTGTTTTTTTGTTCTTGTTGAATTTTGGATTTCTAGCCATGTCAATGGTTGGCTAAGTCTCTTTATTGTAGTCAGGGAAACGATCCATATGTGAATCCTTGATACAAATGATTGATTTATGATTTTTTCATTTATACAATTATCTTTATCACTACTCTGTGTGAATTTTATATTTTATTTATTAGAATTGATCACTCTAATAGTTAATAATAGTCTGAGGATTAGAACTTTAGATAGGAATATTGGGATTTTGATCTTGAAAGGGAGTAGGGTAACAATCTGTATGCTTGCTAGGAATAAACGTTTTATCTGATTGCAGATGTTTGATTTATCGCGTTTAATGCTTGAATCCATGTGGAACATTGCAAGGAATTGGGGTTCCAATTGGGGTTAAAGGGTTAACCCTGCAAGGAATGGAGGGTTAACTATTAAATCTTTTTAGATAATAATTTATCTGAGTAATTATATAAATGATTATTGTAAATCAATCCGGAGTAAAAAACAGGATCATTTGGTGAATGAATCCTGGCTACAATGTTTTTCTCATATATTTTAAATCACATCTGATTTTTATTGTGTTCTTGATCCATAAAAATCCCAAAAATAAGTTTTTATTTTCATTTCTCGTTTCCATCAAATTGACAATATTTGTCACAAAACCTATTTGAGTTATTCCATTCTTTAAAAGAAAGTTTAATTGATATTTGATCTCAATCCCTGTGGAGACAAATTTTATTTATCACTTTATTACTTGTGCGATCGGCTATGAAGCACCGACACTTCAACAACCCTAACGTGTCGTGCCCGACACTTCCCGACACTCCCGGACACTCCGACACTCCCTGACACTCCAACACGCGTTATAAAAATTCAAAAAAGCTTCAAAGGTTGCATTGCGTTGAGCTTTTAGTTCCAACTATTAGATTCGTTGGATTGTGATTATCATTTTATTGAGTTTAAAATAAATATTTGGGATATCTTATGTTTCTTTGCAAAATTTATGAATATTATAAGTTTAAATTCATTTTTTATTAAATCATTGAATATTAAATATAATATACACTACATAAGTTAAAATTATTATTTAATATCAAAACGTGTCCTAACGTGTCGAAATCTAACATTTTTTAGAATTAACGTGTCGGAGTGTCGTGTCGTATCGTGTCACGTGTCTCGTGTCAGTATCGGTGCTACATAGGCGATCGGTATACTTGCTGGAGAACATCAAGTTTTTGGCGCCGTTGCCGGGGATTGGTTTATCTTATATCATATAATCTTGATTTTTAATATTGGATTTGTGAATATTTTCTTTTTTTGTAATTTATTTATTTTATTTTAGTTCAACAGTGCTACTGATCTCTTTTATGAGTTATATGCGAGGTACACTCCCGGAATTTCCACTTAATTTGGAGATCACTAGAGCAGAAAAGAGTAACAGAAAACTTGAGTTATCTGCAATAAACCCAATACGATGTCGTTTTGGGCGGAAATTATGGTGTTTTTGTAATTTTAATTTATTTCAAGATTATAATAGTCTTTAAATTTATAATTTTTTAAGATTTAAATACCAAAACGATGTCGTTTTGGGAATAAATGCAGATAACTTATCTGCATTAATTGCAGAAATATTTTTCCCAAAATTAAAAGCTTTAGAGTTTAGATGAATGGTACAATCCCTATAAATTAGCTACACACTAATTAGAGAAAGAAATCAGCTAGAGAGAGAAAGAGAGGAACAAGATTATAACAAATTAAGAAGCAAATAAATTCAAATCGGGAAATAAATAAGATTATATTAATTTTGGGGCACATAGAATAATTATTCGGGCGCAATTATGTAATGTGGCGCATAACAACACTTAAAATTGTAAAATTATTTAAAATTTTAAAATTTAATAACATAGATAAAGATTTGATAACAACATAATATATGCAAAGTATTTTATACTTTTCACCAAAAAAAAGTATTTTATACGGAAAAAAAAAATTCGAATGAAACTTGGTGGAGAAAAGTATTTGAATCCTAATTAGCCAATTAGTGTTTGGTAGAGGATAAATTTTATTTTACTCGGAAATCATTATTTTTATAAATATAATGAGAAAATGAGTTTTTTGAAAATGTTATCAAAAGTTGTTTGGTAGACCAAAATATTCCTAAAAGTATTGCGTTAAATTTTCTTAATTCGTGAATATTATTTTTAGAAATTTTTATACTCAAAATAAAATACTGAAAGAAATTAGATTTCCGTAAAAAAATAAAATAAAAAAATTTCGTATCAAATATGATTAAATAAAATTACCATCCTTAATTTTCTAGAAATCCTAAAAAAAAATCTTAAACCAAACGCACCGTAACAATAAAATGAAGATGAAATGTACTAGCGCACGTTACAAGTCCAAATACGTTGACATAGAAATAAGAGGAAATTAAACGAATTTATCAAGACGTGCAACATGTCTCAATACGTTACAATTCTATTTTATCTTTACTTTTAGATTTACTAAACCCTAAAAAAAATTACTAGATACAGCTGTAAAAAAAAAAGTGTTAATAAAAAAATTCTTTGGTTAGGTTAGATTAGTCAACCAGCTGTCCGTGGTCCTTCAATTTCTCAAAAGTCAGCTATTCTTGTCTTTTCACTACGTGGCATTGAGTAAGGCCATGGAACCACCTCCACCACCGTCCTCCGCCGCCACAGCCCGAAGCTACTGGCGGTGGAGCAAACAAGATTTCTTCCCGGAGCCTTCCTTCGAGACCGCGAAATCCTACCGGACGGCCCTGACAAACATCTGCCCGCGTCTCAAGGACCGCCTTCTCAACCGCTCCACCGACTCCAATGAGCTCCTCGTCCTCCCTAAAGCAAGCGAGAACCGTATGAATCGCTGCCTCACCTGGTGGGACCTCATCTGGCTCTCCTTCGGCTCCGTCGTCGGCTCCGGCATCTTCGTCATCACCGGCCAGGAGGCCCGCCTCGGTGCTGGACCGGCCATCGTACTCTCTTACGCCGCTTCCGGGTTCTCCGCTCTCCTCTCCGCCCTCTGCTACACCGAATTCGCCGTCGACGTCCCCGTCGCCGGCGGCTCCTTCTCCTATCTCCGAATTGAGTTGGGCGACTTCGTGGCATTCATAGCCGCCGGCAACATCCTGCTCGAGGCCCTAGTCGGCGCCGCCGGCCTCGGCCGCTCCTGGTCTTCCTACTTCGCCAGCATGGTAAAAAACGACTCGGATTTCTTCCGGATCCGGGTCAGTTCCTTCAAACCCGGATTCAACATGCTGGATCCTTTGGCGGTTTTGATTCTCGTAATCACAAACGGCATTGCCATGAGTGGGACAAGAAATACCTCCATATTAACCTGGCTTAGTTCTATTGTTACCACTTTGGTTATTGGGTTCATCGTTGTGGTTGGTTTTGTTCATGGAAAAACCTCAAACTTGGTGCCGTTTTTCCCTTACGGGGCTAAGGGGGTTTTCAGTGCTGCTGCTGTTGTGTATTGGTCATACACTGGATTTGACATGGTGGCAACAATGTCTGAAGAGACAAAGAACCCTTCAAAGGATATACCAATTGGTTTGGTTGGTTCAATGAGCATGATCACTGTGATTTATTGCTTGATGGCTTTGGCACTTGTGACGATGGTGAAGTACACTGAGGTTGATGTGGATGCTGCTTATTCTGTTGCTTTTTCTCAGATTGGGATGACTTGGGCTAAGTACCTTGTGAGTGTTTGTGCATTGAAGGGAATGACCACAAGCTTGCTTGTGGGGTCCATGGGGCAAGCTAGGTACACGACTCAGATTGCAAGGTCACATATGATTCCACCTTTTTTTGCACTAGTTCACCCCAAGACAGGAACCCCAGTTAATGCCACTCTGTTGATAACTATATTCAGTTCTGTTATTGCTCTTTTCTCTAGTTTGGATGTTCTGTCTAGTGTTTTCTCTATTAGCACTCTTTTCATTTTTATGCTTATGGCTGTTGCATTGCTTGTGAGGAGATACTATGTGAGAGAGACCACGTCCAAGAAGGATTTGATTAGACTTGTTGTGTGCTTGTTTGTTATAATTGGTTCTTCTGCTGTTGGGGCTGCACTTTGGAACTCGGATAAGCTGGGTTGGGTAGGCTATACAGTGGCTGCTTTTGTTTGGTTTTTGGCCACTTTGGGAATGAGTTTTCTTCCAAAGCTGAGGACTCCAAAGGTTTGGGGTGTTCCACTGGTTCCGTGGCTGCCTTCATTGTCTATTGGAACCAACCTTTTTCTCATGGGGTCTTTAGGTTCTCAAGCTTTCTGGAGGTTCTTGATTTGCACTGCTGTAATGCTTGTATATTATTTATTTGTTGGTGTCCATGCAACTTATGATGTTGAGCATCAAACTGATGAAGAATCAAAGCATGGTGAGGGAATGGATGATACCAATGAAGGGGTCTTGTAGCTAGTTTACTAGTTTGATCTATAGAGATTTGATAAATTCTTTTATATTGCTGGGGTTACTTACGGTACATGTTAGCATATGGGTGTCCTAGAGACAATCTTTTGATTAAATAAAGGACACTAGATGTAGAACTTTATTTGTCGCAAATAAATATAAGCACTATTTATTCAGTTTCATATTGTGTCTCGATATTACTGTTAATATTATATGAATGAACTGGATAAACCCCTTGGAATAGAACAGGTATCTCTTGAGTATCTGTGATGAGATCACGATCATGAGGATTCAAGGATATTGCATGTCTATTCCTAATTATATGTTCCTAGTCTAGAGACACTGAGTTTGGGGATCAGTGATCTCGAGTAAAGACTAGTACGACTTATCTACTTGTATATGGATACAAGGTAAAGACCTCATGAGCTGCAGATATAGAGATATCTTAGCTAAAGTCGTGGGTGGACCTATAAGAGTATAGCTCGCACTGAACAGACCCAAAAAGAGACTCTATGAGGAAATCTCACAGATAGTGTCATTAAAGTAATCTCTTTATGTTTGGGTGTGTCTTTCCTTAGACCAGAAGTTATTACCTAGACTGTGTTCTTGAAGGCATGTTTTGATTGTATACCTCGTCTGCCTGAAACATGGAGACTCATAGGTATACTGTTGGGCGTGTCCTTAAAGGGCACAGGGCTAGGGTAATAAGCTGAAGGAATTCGTCAAATCTCTGTGAGAGATTAGGTTATCTGTAAATCGGAAAAATCGGGATGACATTTACAGGGACTCGGGAATCTATGCATAGTAAAAGAGATCATGAGATGATCTGCCTTTAGAGTCAGTAAATTGAAGATTCCCTATTTCGAATAAAGCTTACCCTAAACCGCAGGGGTTGATACATTTCCTTACCCTAGGTTAATGGGAAGATAACCGAGACGAAGGGAAATACATACTGTAACAGCCCGTTACGTACCGGTATTGTTAACATTAATTATGATATTAAGCGCAGTTACAATCACAGCAGTTCATTTATAAAAATGAGAATAAACTTTTTCCGATTATTACGCGAACAGTAAAAGTATAAAAAGCGTAATAATAAAAAGCTGTGACCGTAACTGAAACACTAGCGGAAGACTTTCTTAACTATTTATACACTTTATTTTATTACCTACAAGATACTAAGGGGTTCCCATAAACCCACTTAGCCAATTCCTCACTTTTACGTTTTTACCACTTAACAAGATTTGCCAATCTGTTTTTCTACGAACACAAAATAAAAATCCAAACTTAAACTCCAGGTTATCTTTTTTCCTTATTCACTTACCTTTCTATCAAGCTATCACACACTCAATTCCGAGCTCGTGAGCTCCGGTTATCGCCGTTTGAAGTTGGACAAACAACATTGCCTACCAACTCCGAAACAGCCTAAAACGTCCAAACTTCACGGAATAAACTGCACCTAACCACAAGGACACTGCCTCTCAAACTTTTACACCATAAACTAGACACCTCAAACTTCGATTTGATATATCGTACGCTTAATTTGACCAAGTAACGAAGCGGGAATTAATTTCCCAACACAGACCCGAATCTGCCCACTGGTGCTGGCCAGAACAGGGCAGTGCGTGACAACAGCCCCCATGGGCTGCGCACACCACCAATGAACCTAGGCTTTTGACACAACGTAGGGGACATCTTAAGCTTCAAAATGGCGTATGGCACGTCCCAATCGGACCACTATGGAGAGAGATACGCTCCTCCAAAGTTCACCCAAAAACTGCCAATTCTACAGAAAATTCGCCAGAGTTTCCTTTGTATTTCCAAGAATTCCCAAATTTTCATAACCTGTTTAACACCACTATTACACCTGAAATCCAGCAAAATCCAATGGGTGGCACACACAAGGTCCAACAACGCCTTGGGGCACTTACAACCCAATCCAATAAACACTTAAAACATAAACATTTTCATGCATAAACCATAATGCAAGTAATCATAAACCTACAATGGGCCTAAAGCCCTTCCATCACATTACATACATCCA
Source organism: Gastrolobium villosum (assembly GCA_032173675.1). NCBI lineage: Eukaryota > Viridiplantae > Streptophyta > Magnoliopsida > Fabales > Fabaceae > Gastrolobium > Gastrolobium villosum. The sequence goes on along the minus strand of JAVKPL010007138.1, from coordinate 4,338 downwards.
TGGTACATTTACAATACTGGATTACATTTACATTTTCAACTTTAACTTTAAACTACAAATATTTTCATATTACAACATCACTTGCCAAATACATTCATAACTAAAATGACATGAAACTAAACTTAGCCAAAATAACATGAACATAATGCTAATGGACTCCTCCTACATACATATACATGTTCATGCTCTAAGTCTAGCCTGGGCCAAATGGCCACCAAAAAGTACACTATACACCACCGCTCCACTCATCATCATGCGGGCTTCTTGCCCGCTGCTCCGTGTCCACTGGTACATCCTGAAATAAATGCCCCGAGACGGGGTGAGATATACGGATATATCTCAGTAACCAAGAGGTTCTGGAGAAAACTCCACCCAATGGTTCACTTCGATGTATACAAATAGTATAAAAACAACACCACTGTTATAAAACGGGATAAAGCAAGGGATTTAGAGAAAGGGGGAATATATCAGAACAACTACGACATGCGGGATGGTAGCTACCAATACCACGCCATGTCCTCGGCTATACGCCTATGGGTACTACCCCCGGCGTGTTCATAGAACAACCCACCAAGGTACCCCTTCCAACCATATACACCCGAGACAACCTAGTGTGCTCCTATCCGGATAACACACCACGACCCTGGGTCAACTGGAACTCCCTCTCGGAGACCTATCCAGTGGCAGTCCGGAAACACTTGCCCGAAGGCTAAAAATATCTACTGGCCAGAGATCTGGTACATAAGTACCCACTGTGATAATGCACATGCATGCTCATGCTGTTCTACACTACTCATACACACTTCCTACCATTGCCATCAACTAGCAAGGTGGAACACAAAAGGGGAACAAGCCCCAGTACCAAGAGGTTACCTTATACTTTTCCACTAAGCTCCGCAGCAGCTTAACTCACAGCTTGGTACACAAGGAATGCCTACATAGAGGACATATCCAATCACTTAGAAATTCAAACAACACATGAAATTTCACAATTATGCATGTGTTAACCACTTCACTTACCTCAATCCACTTGGTTCAAAACCAAGGGCAATCCACTGTTTCACTGTTCCAAGTTTATATCCATGTACGGCAACCTATACAACCATGCATAGCCGTCAGTTTACGTCAAATTACGACAAAACGTAAAAACACCAAAATCCTCCTTTTTCCCACTAGGTGGTTCAGCCATATTAGTGTTATTTAAGGATTTATTTTTCTAAATTTTCTTTCTCATTTTATTACACTTCAATAGGTTGCCAAAAGGCTAATTCAATCGTCGTTTCTCCGTTTTACGTCTTTTACGCATCGTTTGCTAAATCTTTCACTCTAGGCTCTTTTATGCCAAATGAGACCACTCATTATTTTTCATTGATTCTTCCACTTTACAATCACAACACAACCCATCTAATTACCATTTAAAGCATGAAACATCATCCATGCAATTTACACAATATCATTTTACCTCTTTTTGCCTAAAGGCCGATTTGCTCACTAATTCACATCCAAGGAATTTCCATCAATTTTAACCACTCCACACCTCATATCATCCTATTATATCATCATACAATCATACAACAACTCACCAATACACTCCCATCACATTTTCAAAATTCAAAGTCTTGACACCCAAAAATTTCACTAAGTTAAAAATCAACTTTTTTCCTCAATAATTTTTATTGCATTTCTAGCTTTAATGCATCATTCTAAGACATTATCATCTAATAGACATTTCCCATTTGAGCTCTCTAACACAACATATCACAAAATCCCTCTTTAGGGTCCATAATCCAAATTCAAAAATCAACCAATGAAATGTTGAAATAACTCACCCAATTGCACGGTATATGGCTCCACCTAAGTATACTCCACCATTGGAGCATGAAAAAGCTTCATGAACATCAAAAATCCTCACAAAACCGCAACTGAAATGGGGCTAGATCTCTTCACACACTCACTTTCAAGGCTAAACAAGGCTACCAATGGATTCAGAAGGTGTTTTCCATCAAGTTTCAACACAAGAATCACTTGATTTGGTGTTAAAATGACTAAGTTATGATAAAATGAAAATTGGAAGTGGAAATGGTGTTTTGGGAAGGGGGCTGCGGGTTTGCTCATGAGGAAGGAGCAAAATGATGATGAATAGTGTCCTAGGGTGATGTGGCTTAAGTGGTTTAAGTGGGGTGGGTCCCACCGCCACCTCACGCGATTTCAAACTCATCCGAATTTCCCTCCGATTTCACTAAACATCCATAATTTCAAAACTTATTTAGAAACTCTAATTTTTAATATTGACCATTGTCCCTTAATTATATTTGATCAGATGAATCCGGAGTTTTCCGGTCATTCGGAGAAAACACTGTTTTACGCTATTGCGCGCGCTATCGGCACGCTTCCCCAAACAGACTTAATTCCATCAAAATTTATCAAAATTCATATTTCCTAACTCTATAAACCATTTATAACTCATATTTGAAACCTAGAGCTCAAAATTCCACTGGCACGTTTTACGGTGCAATATGACTGCAGTATTTTTACCCGCGAAAAACACTATTCACTGATTTTTCTGAAACTTGCCTATCCACTCAATTTTCCGTTCTGAATCCATTTCCAGGCTTATTTTTATCATCCGAGACCTTCTGCTCAATTTTTTATCTTCCTAGGGTTGCGTGTTGGCTAATTACCGTTTTGCCCTTTCTTTGTATTTTGGCCTAATCTTTGGGATTTTCACTAATTCATCACTTAATTACTCTTTAATTACTTAATTTAGAATTGTGAGGTGTTATAATCACCCCACCTTTTAACATCTTAACGGGGTGTAATCGCAGAATCTCTTTTCAGTGGTATCCATCACTATTTAGTCCTTAACAACTTGATAATTTCGGATCTTACCCCTTAACTCATTATATCTTTCACTGTTTCCTTAAACCACTGTTGCTTTTTCGTTCACTGTAGTTCATAATATACTCATTTCACACTTGTCATTTATGGTGCCACGACCTTCAATTCGCAATACTTTAAGCTCTTCACGGCTTACGGTTACACTCTCACCAATTCATCGGTATTAGACGACCACATTACAATTTTTTGTCTCACTTCATCTCATTTTCATCTTCATCTGTCTTTCTGACCCAATGTCGTTCCCAAAAATCTCTTGTTGTTTCCATAATAGACCGTAACTGTTTTCATGTATCTTCACACATTCTTTAGCACTTAACTCTTTTCGCTGTCCTCACTGTTTCAATCATACTCAGACATAGTATTCCTTTACATTATTGTTACTGCTGTTACGATTTAGTTGTGTTTCTTAGCTTTCACCGAAGCACATCCTTTCTAGTTTCAGGGCACTTTGTCGTTTCTTATGATTTCGACTCACATTAATTTCTATACTCATATACTTTATTTTTCCTTGTCACGTGTCTTCACCTCTTCTTAGGTACTCACCACTATATTTTTCTCCTTGTGATACGAAACTAACAACCCTCACAACAGTTTATCTCTTCGATTAACCTTTTAAGGTCTCTTAATCACATACACTCCTGAATCTTCCCATCTAGTAATCATATTCATAATTTGCTTTCACTGTTACTCTTTTAGTTAACTGAACCATCTCAATTTTTATCAACTCAGTCAGCTCAATTCCATACTCAGACCTCTCACAGTCTAAACACAACACTCATCGATGACCTCCATATCGAGGACTCATGCTTAATATTTTCACCCACTAACTATTTTCAACTTTCATTCCACTTCGATGTTACAACTTAACCTATGTTCCACTCATTTATACTACTTTCTCGTAATCATAATCATTTAATCCTGGATGTCAAACTCAAAATACTATTACTTTACAGCTTTACTCACTTTCACTTAACACTTGGAACAAATCAATTTCCGACCCACTTCACTATTAACTGATGGACTATTCAAAATGCCATATCTCTCATATACAAGTCCTATTCACTAGGAATCCTTGACACTTAATTATCAAATCACTTAAAATCAATTCCATTATTGCCACCACTTCTATAATTTACCCCCAGTTGGTATATCAGTCTCTCAGAATATTCAAAATTACCAAAAACACTCGTCCATACACTCATTAGTACTTAATCAAAACATCATCAATCATGGTGCATTTTCCACACATTTTCCACCATAAGTGGCATATGCGATTACATACAACATTTCTCAACCTACTTTACCAGCAAAACCAAGCTATTCACTTTTTGGTAATCAATTACAACTATAGTTCCCATCTATGAATACACGTTCGCACTTGACTCTATTTCAATTTATATTTTCCTTAGTGCTCACACTTTACTGTTTTAACCTGAAATC